>CAJNDT010005972.1:289231-462365 GCA_905221615.1 Symbiodinium sp. CCMP2592
ATGGCCTCCTTGAGCGACTTGCCCTCATATACCAGGTTGTGAATGGCTCTCCACGCATTCCGTTCGGCGTAGAGAAGAGTCTTTTCCGATGGAGCTGGGGTTCGTCCCGCAATGTCCGGGCCCCAAAACCAGTCATACCATTCTTCCAGATCATGCTTCGAGGCATCGAACTGGGTGAACTGGGGAAAGGCCAGGAGACACATCGAAAGATTGTTGCGAAATACACGGTGCATCCCCTCCAGATGTCGTCTGGTGGTTGGGAGCTTGCGTTCCTCTTCCTCCTCTTCTTTGTCCCAACTGTCTACCGTCACTTTCCGCTTCGTTTTGAACGGCTTCTCTTCAAGCTCCGGCAGGGCACTGATGATGTATTTCGCATTGATGAAGCCGAGTTCCCCTTTTGAGCAGAAGCGAAACTGCGCCTTGAGGAGGTTGTCACTCCCCTGGGCTTCGAGTTTGGGCTTCGGGAGCCCAGTTTCCTTAGTCCACTCCGTGAGGAGCTGGTGCCGGTCACACTGCACTTCCAGGCCTGAGCGTTCCGAAGAGGCCTGGCCAGGCGTGACACTGGAGCGAGGTGCATAGAGGTTCTTGGTCATGTCTTTAGCCGCCTTGATCGCCTGAAAGAGGCGCATGGCAGTGAAAGCGCTGCTTTGAGGTGTGAACCCATTGTCGCCACTAGCAAAGCCTAGGTCCTTGGGGCCATTGGTTCTGGCTGCCGACGCATCGTCCCAGCGGTCGGCAATGTCCTCCAAAGTTATGTAGCCCTCCTTGGCCAATGTTGCCTGGACCGAGTAGGGGATCTGTTTCCTCGCAAACAGAGTGGCCACAGACGAGTGGAGTTCTGCAATGTGGCCGGCATAGGCGTCCGGGATGGCCTCAGGGGGTTTAGCCAGAGTGACCGGCGTTGCCATGGGGAAGGGCGGCGGGTTACAAGTTTTGAAGGACCCACGGTCCACGATCTTGGGCCAAAATGGCAGAGCCATTTTGGCAGACGTCTCCTGACATAAGACTTGCAATTCGGCAAGCTCTGTTGCAAGTAGCTAATGTCAGATATCCGCATGAAAATGGCACACCAAAAAGCACCATGCGCGCAAGCCCTCTTTTGCATGGTGGATTGGTGTGGCTGCCGACTCCCGGGATGTTCCATCGGTCGGGGACCTCAGCCTAGATAGAGGCCGTTTCAAAGCACAGGAGGGTCCCCTCCTTCAGGGCCTATGGCACCTGGAGATCGGGAACCCTCCTTGTACAGAAAAGAGAGTTCCAAAATTTTGTGCCGTCCAGAAAGAAGCCGAAGCCGCAGGATGGACGGCACAAAAGAACCCAAAACTGAAAGATGTCGTCCATCTAAGGCAGGCCCTCAGAGGCCAGTGCCTTGTCCAGGTCCTGGTAAGTGACCTTCTCCGCTTCCGAGGCCGTGTCCACGGAGTCATCCGTGAGGCTACCTGAGGAGGCTGATTCGCTGGAGTCTCTCGCAGAATAAACATCTCCCACTCGAAACTCCGTCGGCAAGGAGAAGTGAAGGAAGGACCTAGCACAGAGAGCGTAGGAGTCCAGATCACTCTGGTAATCGATGGCGTTCAGGGCCTCCACCTTGTCCATGGAAGGGCTCCAGCCGCAGCCCACAGCACGGAGGTCCTGATTCAAGAGATGGATCCTCTTTTTGTTTCCTCGGGCCAACTTGGTGGACACTGGAGTGAGGTGGAGGTACCTCGTCCGCTGGAATCTGAGTCACAAGCCAGCTCGATGCCGGGCTGTCTGCGTTGCGAGAGGGCGGGGACGAATCCCGCACCTGACGAGGTGGACTCCCCCCCTCAGGGCCTAAGGCGCCTGCGACTGGGAGCCCACCAGCAGCAGGACTTCCTTGGGGGTGCTGCTGGTCATCGCGAGAGAGATCAATGCTAGAGGTGCGGGCGCCGGCCGTGTCGATCTGGTTGGAGGTGACCTTCTCCCAAATGGCGCAGACCACGTTCCTCTTCTCCCGTGTGTAGACGTCGACAGTACTTTCAGCCATCCAGTTGCCAAGGTACTGCCGTTGGTCACGAGGGACGTGGGCTTGGAAGGCACAGTCCGGCATGAACACCCGGAAGGAGTGCCAGGTGAGGCCCTCCCGCAGGGCCTTGTCGATCTCCTGTCTGGACATAGCCGAGCGTAGCCAATTCAGGGCGCGCTGTGAGGTGGCAGGCCTGGCAATGAATCCATCATAGTCCTTACCAACAGTCGGGATGAAATAGTCCATGGCGTCGAACATGGGGGTCGCAGCCAGTTTGCGCCAAGTGGAGATGAGAGGAGTCCACCAGTCCTTGCCCGAGGAGTACTTTGGGCAGATCAGGGGAACCGATCTTATGAATCGCCACCGCCGAGTGGGTCTTGGTCTGCCAGGCTGAAAACTCGATAGTTGTGGAGGTCACCTTGAGGGTGTCTGGGCTGGTATGCTGAAGGTCACTAAAGCGAGCACTGGAGCCGAGCTGGAACCTGGCAATGCCACAGATGAAGGCGTCCATAAGCTCGATTCTTGAGGCCGAGCTGGAGAGCGGGCGAGCTGCAACCTCCTCCGCCTGCACCACAAAGGACTTGGAAGGGACCTGAGCTTGTCGCATTGGACGGTGGACCGTGCAAACGAGGGACTCCGAGAGGGATTTCTTCTTCTCAGTGAGCCGAAAGACCTCGTCAACAGCAAGGAGCCCGAACTTTTTACCAAACCAGTTGAGAGTGTCCCACACCTGCTGAAGTTTGTGAGGGGACACCTCCTGATCACGGAGAGTGTTGAGGAGCACACGAACGTCGTGTTCCTTCCAAGGTATGGCCGTGAACCCAAGGCGCCTGAGCTCCTCATAAGAGAGGCATCCCATCCTGAGGGTGCGAAACCTGGCATCGCCTAAGAGATCCATGAACTCCCCCTTCAGCTCGAGAGAAATGAGGGTGGTACCAGGGGGCATTATCGCAGCCATATGCGGGATCTGCCCTGTCACCGGGAGGAGGTACGAGAGGAGCCTCTCCCCCACTTCTCCCGCAGGCCTCGTTTCAGGGCACGCTGGTTGGTGGAATGGTGCTCGGATACACTTCCTGGCTTCCAATGTCGCCACCGGCTCACCGTACAGGGGGCAATCAGGACCCCCTCTCTTAGGTGGCGCCAAGCGAGGCGATCTCGCTCTGCCCGTCGTTGAACCACTTCCGAAAGGAGGTGAGAGGGAGTACCTGCAGCGACCTTAGTGCAAAGGTCCCAGGGGGAGGTGAGGAGCAATGTAACGTCCTCCTCCCCCGTGGGGCCTGCAGAGAGAGAGAGGGCCCTCTCCACAATCATCTGGAAAACCTGAGTAGGGCGATATGACAGAACCACCGCTCGGGGCGGCCCTTCAGGGACGCCTAGTACGCGGTCCAAGTCCTGAGTAGGCCTACAACGGGCCATGAAATCCACGATTGCTTGCTTCCCGGGCCGCTGTACGTCCACTTGTTCCTCCTCAAAGGAGCGGCCCGACCCCCTGAGGATCGGGTCTAGTAGCACTCCTGCAAGAACCTCGCCATCAGATTGCAGGGGTCCTATGCCGTGCTCGAAAATAGGCAAGGTCACCTCTGACCAGCGCCAACCACAACAATTGCAGTCCTGTACACGAGCGCTCTTCAGGACCCAGTGGTGCGTCAGGCACAGTCTTGACAATAGTCGTGGTTCCAGTCGCCTCGGCATTCTTCATGCCACACAGAATGCTTGTGGGCTGCGCACATCAACCGAGTTACTGCTGCGCCCCAGTCGCCTGCCAAGGAAGGTGCTCCCTCGCACCAGTTGGCCAGTCTGCTGGAGCAACACTTCTTCAGAGAGCTGGGACATGAACGACTTTCTCATTTCATCAGTGCCTACGACCAACAGATCATCGATACGCCAACACTTACAATTTTCCAGATTTGTGGCGACACAGACTCGGGTCTGATTTGCACCTTCTGAATCCCAATCTCAAGGTCATTGGCTCGGCAAAAATGTTCTTGCGACAGCTTAAGCACCGCGCTGGGCGGCGCCTGTCCCAATCCGTACTTTGCGTTCTTGAGTAGCCACAAGCATTTGCGCTCCGGATAAAGGTCTTTTGGAGGCCAAACGCACACTTCACCAGACATTGCTGCAAGAAGGCAGTGCTGACATCACCCAGAGTGATGCCCCAGTTTCCTGCCTTTGCCACGCACAACAGCAACCGCGTGACAAGGGAAGGTGTCGAAACGAACAGGATGTCCTCTTCACCCTTCTCCACATTCTGGGGACAACCACGCACGACAACTCTGTTCCTCAATTCTCATTCTCACCTTCCAAACTTTGACCCATCTGCAGTCGAGGGCCTCATCAGTTTGCTCCTGGGTCCTCGTCACACAAGTCGAAGTTCTTCATTGGGTTCATGTCTTTCATCATCCCTTTCTTTTCTGCCTCAGGCGGAAACTCACGCTCCCAGAGCAGTGGCTCGGAGCATTTCTTGGCCGAGCTCGCCTTGCTCGACACTCACTTCGACATCAATCTTCGTGTCATCCTTTCCAAGAACCTCGTCAACTCCAACAATCGATAATCGAAGCAAGCCATTTACAAGCGTCAGAACTCTTCCTTCGCTTGGTAGATGGCTCGCTGGAGCATCAGGATCAATCCTGGCACTCTTGATGGGCGCTTCCTCACTCGCCTCAGGAGCCTCATTTTCAATCACGGCCGGGACCCGATCAGTGCCGACCACTCGCATTCCCAAGAATCACTTCATCAGCTATACTGCGTCCTTTGCAAGGTACACTCCAGCGAACCATTGCGATCCTGCCTTGGGAACACGCAGTTTCTTGCTCACAAGCATTATTGCGTCAATCAGCTCACCAAACATGCACAGTGCTCCACCATAGTCTCGATTCCACCGACGGTGTAGGCGGTCTTGCCGTCAGTGCCATTCAAGTAGCCATGTGAACTTTGCAGACTCCGAACACATCTTCATGCCACTTCATTCTTCAACAAGAGAATTGAGTTAGCAGTCTTCTCAGTTGCCCATAGAGTCATAGAGCATTCTCTGGGCATTCCCAACAGTGTCTTGTCTTTGGAAGTGTTTAGCAGGAGGTGCGCGCATTGACAACCTTCCGATCGTCTTGCACAGGTCGTGCCATTGACTTCAGCGGCGCTTCCTTGTCATACTGGACAATCCCGAAGGCCCTGCCAATCTCTAAAATTCTCAAAACCAAATCTTCTCAACTCGGCCACGGCGCATTTCTCAACGCTGCTTTTCGAAGGCAAGGCTACCTCCATTGAGTATCCAATCTGGACATCTGCGGCGTTCAACACGGTCCTTCCCAGCAGATCATTCTCCGTCGCCATGTATGGGAAGTCAATCTGGGTCACTGGTTGTCGACCCTTCTTCTTCACTGCATGACTCTGTCTGCCTGTCGATCGCACACAGTGCTCGCACCAATCCCTGTACAGCAAGTGAGTCAGCTCGCACAGTCGCCTTCAATGCACTCCTGTCCTCAGTCTCCTGCTCGGCATTTTTGCCAGCAGTTGGGCTGTCAACATGCACAAGCAATGTGTATCCAATCCACTTGTAGCCAGTGGGGCCTGTAGGGTCCTCACACTTCTTCACTTTACCATCCTGCATCTCAATGTCTGCCTATTCATTCTGATGGCAAGCATCGATTATTTCCGGGCCACTTGAATCGAAGAACACTGTACACCGATCAACCCACAAGCAGTCACTCAAACAGGAGAACTTGCAACGTCAGGATGGAAGTAACAGTCACGCCATTCATGGTGGAATCTGGCAATCTTCTCCACTACCGCGGCAAGATCAAGCAGTCCTTGGTGAGGCGGCTCACCCTCCCCTGTCTATCCAACTCTTCCAGCCCAACATTCACCTTTGCACGGCTTTTGGCAATTGTCGCATTCGGCGGTTCCATTTCCACAACATCAGCATGTGCCGTCTCAGTCGGCAATTTGCCAATCTGCGGGTCATACGGACGAGTTCCACTTTTCCGCATGCCTCAGTAGGGGCTTGTGCTTCAGTCCGAATTCAACCGGTCCTTTCCGATCGTTGGGATCATTTGGCCTGGTATTTGCTACTTGCACGAAATTTTCATCCCTGTCAGTGACAGTCGACCCGTCGTCTTTGTATTTCTTGAGGGTCACTCTTCCGCCAAGTCAGCCTCGACACTTGTACTGGCAACGTGTTTGCCAATCTGTTCTTGGGTCAAAGCGTTCTCTCCTCCAGACCTTCACACGACGAAGCAACTTCAATTCAGGCTCATTCACTTCCCAGTTGTCCCAACGGGAACCATTCGATTCCTTCATTCCTTCAGCTGCTGCAATCAAGGTGCCAATTTGATAAAGGTGGTTAACGCTCAACTCTAAGGCACCAAGATCTTGTTCCCTCACCGACATTACCTCTGGCAAACAACTCGCTGCCAATCTCGCCGCCTTCGCCACGGCATACGGAAGTACAGGCGGTGTCAAAAAACCAGTGTGCCTTGTCACACAATCGGCACAGGCTTGCCAGTTGAGTGAATCAAGGCAAGGCAGCCTTGTGCCATCATAGTCCAAAAACCTTGCAACAACAGTCTTGCAACACTGACCGGTGGAATCGGTATGTCAGAGCACAGATAAAACCAACAATGCGCGCAGGCACCACTGTCGAACAGTATCCAAGTCCTGTCGACCAGTCCAGCTTGCATGTGAAACTCCACCACTCTGTCATCAAACCCAACCGGATCAAGCTCTAGAAAATTCGGCAAATCTTTGGTTGGCAACAGCGGCACTCCAGCACTAAATGTGCCAATCAACAAGCACGCGCTAACGACAAAGCTGGTCATCAGCCCTGGCTTTGCACTGCGGACCGTCCTCCCAACTCGGGGCGCACTCTGATCCGAAGGTTCGACAGTAACAGCTGAGACATTGGGTTGTGGTTAAAAAACTAGTGAGCTCGAGGCACCATTCGAGACCTGCTGTGGCTCCGGACTCCACCAATCCTGAGTGTTCCATTCCTCCGGCAGTTATCGCCAGTCGTCATCGTACCAAGACCAGTCAACGGATCAATCATCAAGAGAACCTATCCACTTTTGACTCCAGTCAGTTTCATCCCAGGACCAATCATCATACGACCAGCCGTCCTGATTGCAATCATCGCTCCATTCATGTCCTTTCTGATTCTCATCCTTAGTCACCCCTGACATTTTGCCTGTTCCTTTCGTGCATTCCTTACTTCAGTGGTTTGGATCACCACATAGAAAGCATCCTGGGCCTTTTCCTGCTCCTCTCATTCCTTGTTCCTTCTCCTTGTTCCTTCTCCTTTATATCCGCTCTGTCCTTGGCCTTTTTCCTTCATAGGTTCCTTTGCCTTTGAAACCTTTTCCTTTCCCTTTGTACATTCCTTGACCTCCTTTGTGTCCTTTTCCTTGCCATTGTCCCTTCCTTCCTTTCCCGCAAGTGCTAGTGCTGCTGCAATAGACTAACAGTCTTCTACACTAATCAGCAACGTAACCAAGAGGTCATCATCCATCCAAGTGGTCATTTCGCAAGCGGAAGCCAATGATCTCATTCAAAAGATTCGTGGATCTCGCTCCTTCAAGCAGCGCAAACTGTTTGTGCAGTCTTCGCCAAATACCAAATCCTTTCCCCATGCCTCATAGCGAACAATCGCTCTCGCGGTGCCATCAATGATTTGCACCAACATATAACACAGTTGTCGAGAAAGCAGTGGAAACTGATCATTGCGTTTGCTGGGCTTCGCACAGGTCACATCAATCACTCAGTTGGATCCTTCAACATCATCCATGAGCCGCTTGGCCGATCTTGCACCTTGTTCCAACGTCCATTCTCTTTCACTCTTTCCCTGTCTCAGGAACCGAGGCTTCCCTACCATGCAAAACTCCACAGTACAATTCACACTATCACGAGCAACCAAGATCAATCATTTTCTCCAGTCACACACACTCATGCAGACGTCCGGCCGATCTGTCCAGCCAATGCCATTCGGCATCAAGGCATTCGGCATCATGTTCGTTGGGTGCATGATTGGGCTCATGTCATGTAGCAGAGAGCGAGAGCGAGCGAGGGAAGAAGGAGGGAGGGAGGCAGGGAGGGAGAACTCTTCTTGCGGCCTCCCGTGATACTGCACTCGATCTGTGAACATGATCATTTGACTAGGTCTTTTGCTTGGGGAGGGGCAAGGCCTCCTTGGTGCAGTGCACGTAATCCCAGTATGGCTGCAGGTTCGACACTGAGCTTGTCAGGTTCTCGTACATGTTGAAGCACGTATCGAATCCCTCCACACGGAGAGTCTCCATCACCTGAGTGTTGTTGAGGGAGAGAAGTGCATGGGACCTGCTTGCAGCCAGCCCCAAGACCTGCAGAAGACATCAGAAGACTGCAGACTGCAGAGGCAACAGTCCCCTGTGATTGCATGCATCCATGTGGTGTATCCTGAGGCCACGCACGACAAGCTGTATCGCACCGTTGTCCGCGGAGGAAAAGCCTTTGGGCCGGCGGTCGTAGTACTTGGCCCAGCGCATGAGGAAGTCCCGAGAGAAGGGTGTGTTTCGAACCATGTAGTTGCCTGAAGCTCTCTCCGGCTCTCGCTCTTCTGCAGTAATGGAAGATAAGGAAGGGCTCTTCCGTACTTGTAGCACAAATTGTAGGGATGCGCTGCAGACTTCTTCCAAATAGTCAAGCCGGCTGGCCGGCCATGATCTCGTGAAACAAGCAGCCTAGGAGAACTCACATGTGCTCACCTTACAATCGAAAGGCACGTCCGTCGCCCAGAGATCCTGAGCTCGAAGCGGTTGTAAAGCTGCACGTCCGCCCCATGGTCAATCCACGCGTCCTCCGGCTTCAAACTCAAGATCGACAAGGGCTTTCTGTCCCCTTCTGAGGTCGCCGCCAGGCCCCTCTTTGGTGCTGCAGCCACGACATCGCCATCGAAGACCGCTGCAATGTAGTGGGCCGGCTGGGTTTCCAGCCACTTCGACACAGTGCAATGCTTTCCTTGGAGTGCCAAGCTGGGTGCGTTCTCTGGGTGCCTGTATGAGCGAGCGGTCTTGCGGCACGGGGTCTGAAGAAGAAGTCCTTGAAGCGTTTGCACTCGCCATACTCGGAAGCCGTGAGGAGGTGCATGTCATAGCCGTGCCTGCACCAGGTAAGGACATGCGAGACAGCTTGCCGTCTCCAAACAGCGTGCCTGTCAGCATAGCACCTCAGGCTCTTGATCTGCGCCTGATAGCGGCCTGAGAACCCGAGGTCAAAGCCAAAAGTTTGAACAGGGTTTCCCAGCCCTTACTTAAGCCATGGGGCGCTGGAAGGAAGGATCTCCCACCTGGAGCATGAAATCGCGGCAGTTCAAGGCAGCCCCTTAAAGCGAAGTGCGGCCCAAGGCACCACGACGACACCGACATTCCTCCGCGTCGACCGCAGCTTTCCAGCCCTCGCAAGCCCTGCAGCAGGTACAGCCGGGCACAGCCGGGTAATTACAGCACAGCACACATCCAGCAGAGTTTGGAGAGAGCGGAAGTTTGGAGGCGCCTTGGAGCGAGGCGAAGGTGAGGAGGCCCAGGGCCACGGCCAGGGGCTCTGGAAACTTCATTCTGCACGGACTCGTCGCAGAGGCCGGAAGAGAGCCAGAGGCCGGCGGCTAAGCCAATAGCTTAAAGACTTTAGGCGTACCGCGAAAACGCGAAAACGAGGCAGTGCTCTCTCCTTTGTCACGCCGCCGCTGGCACCAGCTCACAAATCGCCACTTTGCACCTTCGAACGGGTGAGAACGCTGGGCGGGTGTAAAACCTGCCAGGCTGCCTGCAACGAAGTTTGGGGAAGGTGGAGGGAAGAGTTGGCATCCTATGGCCCTGTGGTATCCTCCAACCGTTCGGGGGAGCTCTGGCAGGGTGAGAAAGGCCTAGGAAGCGATGTCTCCGAGGCCAGTGCCAAGAGGGCACCTACACTCTCCTACTATCCTACGTGCTTCCAGCAGCAGCTTCTAGCATCTCCACGGGCTACTAGGATTTACAATCAACCAATCGGAGCTTCGAGCTAGGACCGAGTAAGCGAGAACTGAGCCAAAAAAACTCAAGAGTACTTCGGGGGCCTACCTCCAGGCAGCTTCGCCCGTTGAGGCTCAGCGCAAACAACCAGGCTCACTGTGCACAAAACTGCGCCACCGCCATGATGATCTCCTCCAGAGGGCAGCGGGCTCCAAAATGCACTGTGGGATCGGACTCCCCACAAAGCCTGCTGCTTCTCCGTAGCACGGACGAACCGCTCGTTCTTCTGCAAAGCAGGAGCCTCGATGTAGAAGCGCTGGTGACCCCCTCGGAGCCCCCTCTGCTGGGCCGCTTGCATTTTGGATGCCGGCGATTGTCATCTCCTCTGGCGATACTCCGTACCTTAGAAAACAGCAGCAGCATGCCACGCAGGAATGCGGAGGAATCCCGCCTTCTTTCCACTGCTGCACTTGCCAGCGACTGCACCTCGGCAGGCCAAGAGGTTCCGCCTTGCACGACAGCCAATGTCCTGGCTCAGAGCTGGGGAGATGGCCATCTGCATGGCAATCTCTGCTCGCCACGGCGAGGAAGATGAAGCCTAGCACGTCGACAGCACACTGCAATGCCTTCGGGAGGCTTTAGGGGGCGTATCGGTCACACTCGACTGTTTGTGCACTAGCAGGAAACACCACTGAGTCACAACATTGTACTCCTCCGCCGCACCTTGGCTGCAGCGCTCGAAGCCTCAGAAAGGCGCTTCATCTCATCCACCATCAGCTCCTCGACAAGAGACCATCAACTCAAACTTCAACTTCAATATTTTGGACTCAAAGACGACGCGAGTCATTTTCGACCGAAGCAACGGTTTGTATCAGCGCACCGTGGACGTACCACAGTACTGGTGAGACGCCGGGGGGCTTCTTGGGCCAGGGAGCTTTCGGCAAAAGGAAGGCCCTTACTCACCCGCAGGTGGTTGGCCTGGAAGGGGCCCTTACTCACCCGCAAGTAATAGGTCTTATAAGACACTGCACCTCGGTGGGTGCGAGGAGGGCCCGGGTGGGAAGCAAAATGTTCCGCGCATACCAACGTCCAAAGTAAATGTCATGCTGGCTGTGCGCAACCATGTGCTCGCGAACGCATGACAACGGCCCTTGGACTCAAAAAGACGCGAGTCTTCTTTGACCGAGGCAACGGTCTGTATCAGCGCACCGTGGACGTACCACGGTACTGGTGAGACGCCGGGGAGGCCCGTTGGGCCAGCGAGCTCCTGCAAAAGGAAGGTGCTTACATACCCACAGGTGGTTGGCCTGGAATGTAGGCCTTATAAGACAACACCTCGGTGCGCCTCCAAAGCCAAGGCGCTCCCCATTTCCAAATCAGCAGAGCGATTGCCTTGCTCGAGCGTAAAGAGCCCAACAGGTGAGGTTGCGTAAACTGTTTAGACTACATTGCTGCCGGAAGGAGGGGAGGCGCGGGAGGGAGGAAACGAGCAGGTGCTGCTGCACCAACGGTGCGTCAGCTTCATCCAAGTAGATTCGGCAAGCATTGTCATTGTGGTCTGCCCATCTATATACCCATCACCATCGTCGCTTCGAAGTTGTGAAATGCTTGCCAAAAATGGGTGACTCCTCCTCTGCAAACGCGACAGGGAGAAAAAACTCGCAAATCCAGGCCCAAAAAGGCCACCATTATTGGAATCTCGCTCGGAACACCTGCATTGATGAATCCACAATGGGAGTATCCGCGACCCAGATGCCATAGAGAGCGGGAAGATGCCGGAATAAAGAGGGGCGTAGAGTGAGACACTCTGAGCCCTGCCGCGGCTCGTCTCTGTGTGCGGCAAGGCCACAACAATGTGCCTGCAGTTGATCTGCACCACACACGTCTTTGGGCCTCAGCTGTAGACCTCAGAGGTTCGCAGTAAGAAAGATTGCAAAAGAATGGCAATGGCCAACCTCCACTGCTTGGCTTGGCAGAGAATGATGCCACACCTGCCATATATAGCAAGTGACCAATGCAGGGGGTTAGCCCCAATGGGCTTGTATGCTTTGAACCAGTCAGAGTAAAGCTGGGTGGCATTGTAAAGTCTCGACCGCAGCCGGGGCAGGATCCGTTTTAGTGGCGAGACCGTGGCACCTGCATACCCGAACGAGTCTCCTTCTTGGAAGCAGACATTCAGGAACTCGCCAAGAACCAAGTCAAGCTCTTTGACGGAGGTAGGCATGCGAAGTCACTCCCTCTTTAGCAAAGCGACGAGACGAAGCAAGGCACTGCGAGCTTATGGGCCATGTCGAGGTGCAGAACACCAGGAGGCTGTATCGGTGAAGTTCCACGCCGATATGTCTGAACTGAGCACACAATTGAATCGCCTGACGCCTCGCCAAACGACCCAGCTGCTGGCTGTGAACCCTGCCTTTCGCCAAACTGGAAGAATCTAGTCGCTTGGGTCCATGTCCACCGCGCCGCGAACGGCGCCTGAGAGCGGCAAGTGCCGCAAACATGTCTGTACGGTATGCAGTTCAACTTTTACCAGGAGAAGGACCACGTGCTCCGCCAGCGCCAGAGGTGCGCCGGGTAAGTTAAGGCGTCTCAAATTGTCTGGCTTGAGGGAGCCACTGCCTCACTTTCGTCCACCGATAGTGGCCTCGTGAGAGCACCCTGCTAAGATGCCCTTGGGTCCCTGACTGCCGCGCACGGCGCCTGAATGCGGCAAGTGCCGCCAACATCAACATCAGGAGAAGGACCACGTGTTCTGCCAGCGCCAGAGGTGCGCCGGGTGAGGCAGCATCAAATTGTCCGGTCTGAAGGGGCCCACGGCCTCACACTCGTCCCCCGATATAGTGGCCTCATGAGAGCATCCTCCTAAGATGCCAAAGCAGGATCTCCTGCGCGCAAGGTGCAATGATCTCTGCCACCTTCTCCGCCGCCGCCGCCGCAGCGGGAGAGCGAAGGCTCGCAGCGGCGCTCATTGCCACTCGAGGGTATGATCAGCGAGTTTCTTCGAGGTAAGAGGCACGCCTCTTCGATGTCCCTCTTGAACGCAAGGGCCAGAAACGTAGAAAGACCTCACTGAACAGAAGAAGGAGTCCCAGGTCTGGTCCACGAATTCGGAAGCACAGGCAGTGCCGTGATCACTGGACGAGCTCTGGAGCCCTGTAACGCGGGAACGAAGACCTACTTGGTTTGTGAGGGGCCCCAAGCATGGCCCAACCATCTCCTCCAGCATGTCTTTGCCAGCTGGCTGCAGAAAGAAGTCGTCCTCGGCATCCACCCTGGGACTGATAGAAATCCTTACTGTCACCAAAAGCCTCTTTGATAGGGTGCCCTTCCTCAGAGAAGAACTCAGCAGACGGGAGCAACACTCCGAACGATGCTGCTCGATGCACCAAAGCGAGAGCAGAAGGATCGCCCACGAGAGGCCGAGCATTTGTAGAAATATCGTTTCCGGGATTCCTCTCCGCCGCAGCGGGCACAGACACCGACGTACTCCTTGGCCAGCCACGATCAAGGAAAATCTTTCAAACGTGGCAAGACCAACCCATTGCCGGCCGGGAGTGGCGAGAAAAAAGCAGACCATCAGACCCACAGAGACGGTGCCTTCCTTTGTGACCCTAAGGACCCTCCTTGAATGCCTCCACGGATGGCCCTCGCCAGAGACTTGAAGGATAGCCCTCTTACCAGGCACGCAGTTCGAAATCGCTGGCGCTCAAGGCTGGCAACGCGCCCGCAGGGTGGAGTCGAAAGTTCTGACGCAAAGGCTCCGCCCAAAGCGGGTAAATCATGTATATCGTCAACCTCATCTTTAATCCACCGCTTTTGCGTTTCGCGGACCCTCCCTTTCGAGAGGAATAGAGCCTTGCCTTGCATCATGTAGAGCTCAGGGATGAGGACCGCCGCACGAGCGTCACCGGACAAGTAGTTGAGAAAATCGCCGCCCCTGCTGCTCGCGCGGGTGGTGCTCTCAAACTCTAGCGATAAATCGGAGGGCTTAGACGCAGAACTGCAAGAGCTGGCCCGGGATCGAAAGGACCCGGGACAGGGTCGAGGGGATAAGTGCGCAGGGCGCCGGGTGGAAATCGCCAGAGCATCGTGCCTAAGAAGCCCTTGCCCGGGCTGAATCGCCTCACTGCATAGCCGCTGAGGATCCCGGCTGTGGCCGATAAAATCAGCACAGGAGAGAGCAAGAAGCTGCTGGCGCGCGGGTGATGCTTTCGGATCTAGCGATAAACCGGTGAGCCTAGGCGCAGAACTCCAAGACCTGGGCTGAGATGCAACGGGCCCGGGACAGGGTCGAGGGGATAAGCGCGCGGACCAAATTGACAGCATCGTGCCAGCCCCGTGCGTCGGAGAAGCCCTCTAGATCCCCTTCTGAGGCCGAGGCTGCCATCGAAGAAAGCTGGCCAAGGCGGAGCGACGTCTGCGGAGCAGAGGAGGAGCCCTTGGCTCCAGTGACCTTAACGCAGAACTCAGAGACTTGGCCCGGAAACTTGGCCCGGGATTTTCAGGACCCGCGGCAGCTCAATGGGATAAGCGCAAAGACGCAAAGGCCGCTGGGACATGTCATCAGAGCGTCGACAGTGGCCTTCAGGTCTTCTTCCCTCAGATGAGGCTGCCATCGATAAGAAGAAGAGTGACTGGTGAAGAGCCAGGAAAGGCGACAGAGGGCGACGACGGCGTTTCGCGAACCCAGCTAAGAGAGATCCCGCCCCGCCAGTGGCCTCCAGCTACCTTTTGACAATCCTGGCGCCAAATTTTCGTCAGAAGCTGGGAGTGAACCAGCTGCGACAGCTCAAGACCATTTGCTGCTGGTAGAAAAGGGGACTCGGCCTGGCCAGGGACGGGGTGCTGCCAAGCCCTAGGACGAGCCTCTCGCCCCTACACGTGACTTGCCAGGCAGAAAAGGGCAAGAAAGAGGAATGAAGGAAAGCAGTGAACGGGGAGAAAGGAAAGAAGAAAAGCCCGCTGTGGCGGAGTGTGACCCTGTGTTGCCGTGTGTGTCCCGAGAGGCAAGAAGAAGGGAAAGAAGCCCCTTCGCAAAGGAGGTGTCGTCGGTGACGAGCGTGAGGGGCCGAAGAAGACCCCTCCTCTCCTGTCGTCCGCCGGACCTACCGGCGCACTGACTGCGGCCGAGTAAGACGTGCCAGGTCAAGAAGATTAATGAAAGGATGAAACGAGGCCAACTTGCGAGATTCCTTCGAGGAGTCTCCTTGCCGGACACTGCAAGGACTGGGGCAGAATGGATCATGAAGGGAGGCGGTTCCCTATCTCACTAGGTTCCGTCAGGGAGTTCGACGACACCGAGGCAGCCCCCCGGGGGCGCGGAGCCCAACCGGCGGCCTGACCTCCTGCTGATGATGTTGCCGTCAACGCACCCAAACAGAGTAATTACTTTGGGCAGCTTTTTGGCAGGAGCCCTTGTTCACGCCATTAACTTCACCACTTCACTACTGCTGTGGCTGGACTGGTCTTGTTCGCCAGCCACTTCCAGAACAGCTGACCGAAGCAGAAGTTGGAAGCTGTGTCTGGCCCTGCTCCATCTGCTATAGGAGGACCGGTTTCCAGGTTTTCGCGTGATTATATGCAACGAATATGGTCCAGCGTGTCGGGGATCTGGACCTGTTCATAGCTTCCTGGCCCACAGGAGAAGCGGTGTTTGCCAAGGCCACAGGAGGATCCTCAGTCTTCGGTGGCTCTGCGGTGAGGCGATCCAGCTCCCATTTCAGATCTGCAGCTGCGGCAGGCTAACTGGGCCATGCCGGCTGCTGGGCATTCCCCAGTTCCTGTAATGGAATGCTTCGGAGCGATTCCAAGTGCATGGAACTCTTAGCCGGGATGCGCTGTTGCACTCTTGCAAGTGTGGGGCTTTTTGGCACACAAATGACAGGCGAAGTAACCGTGCTCCTCGGAGCCTTCACCTTCATCTAGCCACCATAGGAGGTAGCCGGTAGACATTTCCAAACAGACACGGGGTCTTCCCTTCCTTCGACCCTCACGAGGGCCATTCCTTGAGGACGCCAATCGGCATCAAGGAGTCGTAGCTCCAAGTATTCTCCGCACGCAGCGGCAGGGCGCGCCATGCGCCTGGATCCTAAGGCAGATCCAGGGCATGGGCATGGCTGCTGCCCACCCTAGCCCTAACCCACAGCGGTCATCTTGAGCAAAATGCTCCGCGCATACAAACGTCCAAAGCAGATGTCATGCTGGCTGTGCGCAAGCATGTGTTCGCAACACATGACAGCGGCCCATTTGGGGTGCGAATCCTGGCAAGGAGGGCCCCTCCTCAAACACAGAGAAGACGTGGAAAAAGAGGCTGGCTTTCGGGATGCTTGGACGATGCCGGACAACACAGGACACTTCAGTTGCAGACGCCTGCATCTCCACGATTTCTGAAGTCTTCATCTTTTTCCCCTTCTTGTCCTTCGAAATCAGACTTCAAAAAAACAAACCCAACCGCCCGCAATCGAGGCCAGGCACGCCTCCGGCAAAGGCGTCGAGGCTTCGTTTTTGAGGAGGGAAGTGACGCAGCTGGCCCTGCAAAGCAAACACAAAAGAACAGGAATCCGGAACCCTTCAGGAGAGGCTGGGGTTCCAGGCATCATGATGCTGTTCTCCACTCCAGCTTTGGACCAAGCGCTGCGCACCTTGGAGATAAACCTGTAACCGATCAAAGCTCCTGAACATGGGCCCACCTCGGGATCTTCCCGGTACTCATCATAGCAGAGCTGCAGCTCCACAGGCGTCAGGTCCTGGACACAACGACTGGAATCAAGCCAACGACGATCTTCTCTTCAATCTTACGCCCAGGGCAAAGCTCACCAGAGCAGTGGGTTGGACTCTGGCAGGATTCGGAATGGGCCCAAAAATTTGCCTGCCCCCTACCCCGCCGGAGACATCATATGGTTTTCAAGCTGCTTTCGCTTGCAACATTCCCATTTTTTAAAAATGGAGCCAAATCATGACCATTTACAGGCAAAGCACTAGGAAAACGGCAAGAACCTCAGGACCCGTCAAAACGGGCACAAGAGGAATAAATGAAAAATGTCAATCGCTGGTCCAGCGATCCAGAAGGCCCTTCCCCGAACGCTCCCTGACCGCACCAAGGACTTGTGGTGAAAGCAAATGCTTCTCCAGAAGTCTTTACCGAGGTCCTCGGTCTAAACCTGAATGGGTACAAACGTACGCGGAGTGAGACAAAGCTCAAACAGGAGACTCTGACATACCTACACTGCACAAGGAAGAGTCTTACATTCCTACCTTTGAGCCATGTAACGAAGTTAACAGAAAACCAGTGAACACCAGAGGATCAACGACCATGAACGACCCTCCTTTTTCTCCCCACGTTGTGAGGATGAGTACGCCCAACAGTGCTTTCTCACAGCACATTGCATGCTGGAAGCGGCCGGCCTTGGGGATGACAACTCAGCGGTATCCCGACACGGATCCACGCATTGTAGTCGGGATGAAAGGACGAGGAGACGAAACTTCAAGTCTTGATGATTCCACAATCTGAAAGATACAGAAATCTGAAGGACCGTCAAGAAGCTGTTGCTGGTACTACTGTTGGACGGAAACCGGCCGATCAAGGCAATTCAGTCGGTCAACATATTCACATGCTCACGGGTCAACGACTGAACCATGATACGCACAAAGAGCTGACAGGAGATGACCTTCTCCTTGGTATGAAACGTCAGACTCGGACGCGGCCAGCTGTCAGCCCGTTGAAGCATGCTCTTCTGGAGATCTGCTTTGTGCGAGGGGGGAATCAAGTGGTCGAACGGCTGCAGAACGAGAATGGATATCCGGTGAACTGAGCGGTGCAAACTTGATGATACGGTCGCCGGGAGAATACTTTGCGAGTTGGATTGCTGGGAATTGACGGCACGAACAGCTCTGAGAAAAGGCCCAAAGAGGGCCCCTCCAAGGCACCTCGAGGCCCTCCTTTGCAGCCGGTGCCTCGGCAGCAAAGTCCTGGCAGTGTTCTGCCGCAAACAATACATTGGCATGAACATCAACATATAAGTACCTCGATACCGATGTATGCAGGTGTGAATTATTGAAAAGGTCTGCAGGCAGGTGCCGAGGGTTCACGCCACCGCTGCATCCCAGACAGAGATGTTATGAAGCGCATGTGAGCCGAAGAGCCACGCGTTTACTCCCTCCAAGTGTGATCCTCGAAGCGGCGGTAGACATCGCTGACCGGACAGGTCTTCGCCTCACATGCCAATCTTGTGAAGGACGGGGCAGAAGCCTGAAAGCCCGGCCCGATACTCTTCGTAGACCTTCTTGGCGAAGTCCTGCGCGACCCCCCATGCTACCAGTTCTAGCAACTTGCAATGGCGAACTGCTGGCGGCTACGTCTACGGGCAACTCGAAGTCGAGGTCCTTGGCCTTCTGGGAGTGGTCCGCCATATTTCGGAGAACCTCAAGGAAATCGGCCTCCCGCCCAGCTGGGAGCGCTGACATGCGTGCAGTGGCGCGCAGTGGCGCGCAGTGGCAGTAGAGGCGGCCGTGCCTTGTTGGCCCGTGGCTGCGCGGCACCCGTCAGGTGCCTCGGAGATCAGAGCGGCCGCGCCGGCTCACAGCGGATCCAAGTCTGCTGGGCGAGGAGGGGCTTTGGGCCGCGGCTGCATCATGTTCGCGAGCTGCTCGGTGCAGCGGGCAAACCTCGCACTAAGCTCAGCCGAGCCAACTCCCCTCGCCCATACTGACCCGCTCTCGTTTCCACTCTGGGAAGCTGCGCTCTGGATGATTTGCCAGCACCTCTTCGTGCCTTTGCAGTACCAATGTGTCGAAGCAGAGCTTGTCGTTTGAGGCTCTTCCCAAAAATCTGGGGTCAGCGCTGCATCACTGCCTCACGCCGTGAAAAAGATTTCATGGCGATGGTCTCTGTGTGCCAACGGCAGTTGCCAACGGCCTGCTCTACGTCCTCACAGTGTACGCCCAGCTGCTGTTCCACTGCCACGGACACCTTGGAGTAAGCGGTAGAGTCTTCCGGCGGCATAGCACAGCTCGGCGGCGTGGATGTCTGAGGTCTTCACGAGGAGTTCGGCAGTGGTTTCACATGCCTGAGACAATGGACACTGAACAGCGAGCAGAGAAGTCCCGGCAGAGGCAAAGCCGCAAAGCCTTGTTGCTGAAGCTTCGACGCGTGTCCTCCATTGTAAAGACTTTCCAAAGCTCTCTTTGAAACCGAAGAGCATCCTGATCCAGGGCCAGGAACTCTGTGAGGACCTTCTGCATCTCTACCTCTGGCTCTGGGGCTCAGTGGCACTCAGTGGTACTTGGAACAGGCTCCGGAAGCTCCTAGCAGGGGCGCAGACCACCATGAATTGATGGATCTCCACGATCTTCTCAATGCCAATACCTCTGTTCAGAGGTATGTTCGTGGAAAGGCAAGTGACCGGAGCCGGGCTTCTTCCACTTCTACATCGAGGATTTGTCATGCTGCCACCGCCGATGTTCATGGCACGAGGACAGACTGTGGGCAAGAATCTAAGAAAGTCTAAGACTCTAAGCCGCTTCTAGGCCCCTAAGCAGCGAGGCGTTGAAGGGTCAAAGAGCTGCGAGCGCACTCCGGGCTTTGGCGAGGTCGCCCTTTGGCTCCGGGTGAAGGAGCAGCTGGGCCTTGGCCGAGACCTCAGCTCTCAGCTCTCAGCTCTCTCTCTCCGCTCTCCGCTCTCCGCTCTCCGCTCTGCCTCCTCGTCCTGCTCGTACCTGCACGGCCCCAGAGGCGCGGGGCATCAAGCCGTGTGTGTTGCTCTGTTGCGGGCACTGTGTGAGAAGCTTTTGGAAGGCCTGCTCGGATAGGTTGAGCTCCTTGAACTCGACATCGGAACTTCACCCGAGTTGCATTTTCACAGCTTCAGTCCTCCAAGGGATCTATCGGCAGCTGCATTTCCTGGCGCAAAACACGATGACTCGTGCCAGACGTATCTTCGGAGTAGCTCGCCTTGATTCTGCGGAAAGCCTCAGTGATGGAGAGGGCCTTCTTCTTCTTTTTCTTGCCCTCCTGCTTCTCCTTGAAAGGACCGGCCCTACTTCCTCTTCCTGCTTCGCGGGACTCTCAAATCCAACCGCCTTCGCCTCTTTCGCTATGCTTCTGGCCAGCTGACTGATTTCAGTCTGCACAATGCCTGGCTAGGACAGGCTGCAGTGAAAGCAAGCTCTCAATGGAGACTACCGCAGCAGTCTCCGTCCCACTGATAGAGAAGCAGTGACAGATCCAGAAAGAGAGAGAGAGAGACAGAGAGCGCGGGATTCTCTATCACTCGCCAAGTTCACCCTGGACTCGGATGGTTTCGTCCAACAGCTCGAGGATGTCTTGCCTCGTCTGCACTCCTGCGGAGAGCGGACAATTTGCAATGCGACACGCACATCATGAAGCTTCGTGTCGGCACGCTGTTCCTCCACTTGGCCTTTTCCAGATCTTGCGGCTGCCTGACGACCCAGCAAAGTCGAGAAGCAAAGACAGCGTGGATGCTGCCGGCTGCTCCTGCGCTTGCGGTGGTGGATATTGCAGGAGGCTCTTCTGCATAGCCTTGTCAGGCTGAGTAGCAGCCTGTCTCTGTCTTAGCCGCGGCGGCTGCGCGCCCTGGGACGGCCGGGACGGCGTGGCAGTAGAAGCCTTCGCGTTCTTGGCGGCCTCCGCTCTCCGCGCTCTCGGAAGAGCGGCTCTCCAGCAAAAAACGAAAAAAGAACGAAACAACGTTTGCGTTTGCGTTGGCGGCAGGAGCGCCTCCACCAGGCGGAGGGTGGCCATCGAGTCCGGGATCAAACCGACTCCCACGGAGCCATACCTTCCGAAACAGCGGCTGTCTCCCCGCTCGGAGTCCCCCCACAAAGTGCCTCTTCAACTTCTCCGAGAGAATGGCGGCCTGAAGCCGACGTCTTCGCTGCAAGAGAACATGCGGGGAATGAAAGGTCTCTGTGGGCCGCCACGGCCTCCCCCATCATGGAGCCGGGCAGCGCCAACGCCAACGCTGGTGCCTTGCCCCCTTCCCCCGGTCCGGGCACCGGCCCCTTCTTCAAGGGGCAAGAGACCCTAGCGAGCCATGCAGCTGCACTCAGCCGAAGGAGACGGCCGAAGCACGTTTTGACACGGAAACGGATGTTTGTGCACGTGTGTCATGAAACTACCCCACATCAAGCCCAGCCACTTCTTGCGTCGCACGCGCTGTGCAACTGGTGTAAGATAAAGCTACTTGCCGGATCACGCATATGCAACATGGGCAAGAAGGCTCAAAACTGCGGAAGCCCCACTCGCCAAGACATCAACTGCCTCGCAGGTTTCAAGACAATTATTCTGGCCAAGCAACTGCAAGACGCACTTAACGTGCCGCTGCTGCTATGTCAAGGCCAGCAGAGGCCATCAAAGCTGCACTTCAAAAGTCGCCATGGTTGCATGGAGATGGAACCTACTCTACAGACCTAGCTGCCTAGCTCTCACAGAAAGAACATCATGTGGAAGAAGTTGGCATTATTCGGGTCGATCCTTGCGACAGGTCTGCTGCTTCGGCATCTGCAACGACTTGCATCGTCCACTCTTCTCCACATAATCTCCAAGCTACAGATAGTTGGGGTTGCCGTTGGGCTCCAGTGCGATGCGCTCTGCCGCGGCGTAGCCATCACCCAGCATCTCTTCCTCGAAGACTGGCTTCGAAGCCCACACCGGAAAACAGGCTGGGATGGCAGATATACCGCCTTTTTGCACTGACACAACATTCCGCGTTATCCAGTTACAAGCCAACGAGAGCAGCTACGTGAGATGTCGTGTCCACAAAAATTACGAGATCCAGCCCTGAAGATCATTGTGGAACACTACCTGCAACAATACGAAGAGCTACGAGTCATAGTGAAGTGACCAAAATGTAGTCTGGCTTTCTTCCATGATCTCAGGGCAACCAAAGCTGGTCTCCTACTTGACCTCCTTGAGGCATCGAATTTGTGCAGTGGACCCCGCTTCATTGGCGTGGTCTCGGGATCCCAGGGAGCTGGAGATCCACTTCGTGGGATCAGCGGCCCTATCTACACAGCTTTATGTAAGCTCGGAGCATTGCTTGCCGCTTGCCACTGTTCCAGTTTATCCAGTTTCTGTTGCATCCATAGTCCGTAGCCGTTTCATTGCGGTGATCATGCTTCTCTGTTTTGCGATATGCAATCAACCAAGCCTACTAGTGTACTTTCCTCTCGGCTGCGTAGATCTGCTTAGCGAGGGAAATCTGTTCATTTGGTGGTTCGGCTTCTTTCACGGCTCCCGGTGTTACAGCGGTGGTGCGCACGGACATCTTTGTGCCCAGCCTGCACAGTCTCACTGCTGTACTCGCAGAGGCACAAGAACGTGGGCACCGCAGACGGGGCGATTGGTGACTAAGTCGGACAAAACGATTCGCGCGCATTGGGTGCTCGAATTGCGTGAGACGGGCTGCGTGCTGAAACTCAGAGGCTGCTGAGGTTCCTCAATGCACCTGCTACATGGAGCTGACGCGTCAAGGCCCAAATGCTCTGGATGGTGCGCCTCCTTAAAGTGATGCCACCAACGGGACCTCCACATCGGAGGCCTCGTCACCAATGGCCTGAGGAGGTGCACAAAGCCGTCGCCACACTCCTTCACGCATCTTCACTCCCTTCACCCTGCAAACCTGCTCGGTGTCGACCATCGCGACCTGAAAGTTCCAGGCGAGGGATGCACGTCAAGTGAATTCTTCGCTCGTCCGGCTACATGAGTCATACAGTCGTCATACCTGCTTTTGGCATCTTTGAAATTGAACGCCCCACCTGGCCGACTGCAGGCCGCCGCAGCCGCTGCACGAAGGTTCCGATGGCCGAAAGGGCCAGAAAGCCCGCGAGGAAGGCAAGGCCAATCTCCTGAGAGCTGACATCTCTTCACTTCGGATCTTGAGGCTGAGCCGGCGGGAGGGCGGAGGCCTTCATCTGACCCTCCTCCAGGCTGCGCGTGCGATCGTAGAGCGTCCGGTACTTCTCAATGAGGTCCCCCTGGTGCGGTTTCCCCGCAAGCCCGCTGTTCACGGGCCGCGTGACCTGCAGCGCAAAGGTACAGGTCCCTGCATCCTGCAATCTACAACAGCTCTTGTGCCTTGATCAACTCTCGGAAGCGTTGTCTCTTTCCACCGGTCCCACAGGTTGCGGAGCAAGAGCTCCACTTTGACCTGGGCATGTGACTCGCCACTTGCGTCTCTCGCGGCTTTGAAGGCTACACGAGCTCGCTTTTTTCCTGCTCTCATCCCGCGCCGATGAGCGCCGTTGCCGCACCGGCAAAAGATCTTCGGCGGATACCAACCGCTGTCCCGACAGGATTCACTGGCAAATCATGAGCTTCAGCAGCTCCTGCGACGAGTCGAAGATGCAAGGCCGGGGCTATGGCAAAGAATCACATGAAGGATGCCGAGAAGCTGAAGGATATAACCTTCCTTCTCAATGAGTACACTTACCCCTGACATCTTGAGATGCGCGATGTCTTTTGGTCAGATCAAAAACTCGCGATCGCTATCCGACTCTGCACGCGCAATCTCAATAACAAAGCTGGGAAATCAACTTTGAAGAGGAACATGCATTCTACGATTTGCGGAGGCTTGGAACAGAAGTCAGGGGCAACTGTACTGCACAGCGTTTTTAAACACAGCCGCTGTACTTGATATTGCTCGCACCATCTGATCCGGAAGGCTCAGACATGCCACACTGCACCCTCTGTCAGGTCGTCATGCTCGTCATTGCGCATGGCCGTGATCATGCGGGGCGGGAAAAGGAGAAGTGCCTCCTTCAAGGACAGATCTGCCCTTCCCGGCGATGGGTAGCACTGACGCATCCGCTCGAAGGCTGCGAGCAAGTTGTCTGGCAAGTTCGGCGAGAAGTACGTCATCGAATATGTCAACGACATGCGCCCCAGGAACTTCCGCAACTCCTGAGATCTCTTTCCCGCCAGACGTCCTTCCGGAGGATACTTCGCGATCTCGTCCTCTAAGAGCTTCACAATATGTGCAGCTGTGTCGTGGCGAAACTGCTCCGTCTGTTCTATCTTGGCGCGGAAAATCCACAAGAGCAATGCACAAACGTCACCACGGGCAAGCTTCGACAATATCTGCCGGCTTCTCTGGTCCAGCTTCGCCGGAGGCCGATCCGGGTCATGGCCCAAGTGGCAGAAATTGCAAGAATCCACGCTGCAAGCGCCCTTCTTGGCGATGTAGACACAGGGTCGTGCACAAAGATCTGGGTGTCCCGAGCTGCCAGGATTCCATCGGACGTCGTCCATTGATGTGACAGCGACTCAGTGATCGGAGAGGAACTTCGGAACTTTAGTAAAGGCCCGCAGTCAGGTTTGACCGGGGTGAATTACGAATGCTTGAGCCACAACAGGAAGTCAGGTGACACATCGTGACGCTCTGACATGTGAGGCACAGCGCAACTAAGCCTGCAGCCAACTTTGCCAGGAGCATGCGAGCTCCTCGGATATGAGGTTTCCGAAACGTGGACACGTCCGAAAGGCGTCGCGGCCAAGTCTCCGAAGCGCAGGGGTTGGGGCAAGCGCCCACTTCCTCCATGGCCGCCGGGACACATTCTCTGCCGCCCTGGCCAGGACGGTTTGTAATCGCGCAAAGGCACCCTGAAACGTCTCTCAGACGCCTTGGCAGGGTAAACCAGAATCTCCCTCACTCGCTTTCTCTCGCCGTCACATTGTCCACAGGCTGCCCACCTTGGCTCTGCAAGCAAAACGCTCTTGGCTGCAAGCCTTTTCCGTTCTTTACGCCGTGTTAATGGCATCGAAAACGGGCCCAGCAGCTCCTTCCATTGCCCGTAAACACAATCCAGCGGATGGCCGCCACTGTGGCAGTGGTCACGACCACATTCACGGACATCCACGAGCGTGCCTGGAAAGACGACGGGCCCATGACCAACCCTGGAGTCCCTCCCTGCCGCGCACATCAAGCCACACCTTTGCACGCAAGGCCACCGTGCTGGGGATGCTGGGTGACATATCGGTGGCGCCTGACAAGTCCAAGGCGTCTCGTCTGGCCACTTTGCGAGCTCTCTCCAAAGCCGAAACGGCCTTTGTTCGCCGCCGTCGCAAGTGGCGCTGCAGGCCTCCCAGCCGCTCCAGGCGCTGAGCACGCAGTCCACCTTCGGCCCTTCAAGGCCTGCGAAGAGATGCGGCGCAAGATGCGGCAAGAAAGAAGCGAGAGACGAGACTCAGACTCCCAAGGCCCGGGCAGCCGCTGGGGGCCGCCTCGCCTTCTGCTGGGTTGCACATTGAGACCTCCTGCAGGGCGCCCTGACCTGAAGAGCGCTGGAGCCCTGAGCCCTCTTCACCCTCTTCTAAAAGCAGAGCTTCTCTGGCCGAGGGGCAGAAGAGGCCGTCGCCGTGGCCATAGGCGGCGATGCTTCGCCGCCGGAATCGGATGCCTGTGCCTTATCACCGGAACAGCGACCGAACCCAGAGCATGGGAACAGAAAGCGCGAGATCGCCCGAATGTCCCAACGACTCGAAACAGCACGATGTCGACACCGAACTGGAACTGGCTTGGTCCTGCTAGTACGTGTATGGTGCCATGTAATCTGTGCGGTTGTCTCTGCCACATCACGACTCGATGCACACGACGGTTCGATTGCTTTGCCTTTTGAAAATGGTTCGATGTGTGAAAAGGATTTGCCTGAGGATCCACGCTTCATCGGAATTCGATGGGCAGAGGGACCTTACACCGATGTCAGACCAAGCGGCAGCTGCTGGAGCACTCGTTCCAGCTACTCCAGCCCGTGTAGAGGCAGTCCTTCGGCAATGCCAAGAAAAGCCCTTTGCAATCACTCGTGACTCCTGAAACGAGCTGAGGAATCTGAGGAAACGCCAACACAAAAGGCACTCGTCCTTGTCTTTCTGACAGTGCACGTCGACGTTGCAGAACTTCGTCTCCTGCACGGCAACAACCAATGCACGCTGCTGCAAGCACAGCCAACTGAAATGGTTGGATGCTGTTACGCCGTCCTTGTCGTGCCCGATGGCCGGATGGCCGCAGCTGTTGGCCATTTGCTTCACCTCGCATATCACATGCTACATAGCAGCCGACAGCACTGCAGCGTCCCAAGACCAACCTCCCTTCTCTGTCTCACATCATCATTGTGATATACGCTTTACACTGACGGCCACCTGCAAAACCCCAACAAGCCCACGCCTCCCGGCGTCGGAAAGTGACACCTCCTCCACAGGTGCGGCTGCAGGGAGACCATTGCTCCCAGACGGCCCAGGCGCCGTCGACGCCTGGACCACGACATACGATATTCAAAGGGTGATGCCCTTCAAACGCTCCTGGCGAGCGAGATGAAGCCAAGGCACAATGCTGATGGCAGGCGCCCACGTTGCAAGGTAGCACTTCCGTCATGTCCTGAGAAACAAGGCAGCCGAAGCACCAAGGGGGATAGTGGAACAAGACAGGGTCCTTGTCATCGCAGGCCTTGCCTCCTTCAGAAGGCATGGTCTTGATCTTGCGCTCGCGCTTCATGTGGCCCCCCCCGCAGGATTGGCTGCAATCCGACCAGTCATCCCAGTTCTCCCATTCACAGTCTGCAGCGCATGCACCGCTTTGACCTTGGCAGGCCTGATTCTCGGCAATAGAGAAGAAGCAGCCGAAGCCACCAGGTTCCCGGAGATTGATCACCGCCCGAACGCGGCTTTGCTGACCGGGGCCACAGGACGCAGAGCAGGCACCCCACTCGAGCCAGCCTGAAACCTTACAGTCTTTCAAATTGCAGCTTGGCAAATGGCAGGCCTTCATCTGAACGAGATCGCTGGGACAGAAGTCTCCCCCGTGCTTGGGGAAGGTCAGAATCTCCCGCTGACGCCGTGCATGTGCTGAGCCACAGGTCTGATCACAGTTATCCCAATCAGTCCAGTCCGAAACGGTGCAGTCGACAGGGTCGTGGTGGCAAGTCTCGAGCTCGTGCATTGGGCCCATGCAAGGTAGCCCACCCAAGAGGGCTCTCTTCTTGAAGTCCCTCGACCGCTCCCGTTGCATGGAAAAGCTGCAATCGCTCCAGTCATTCCAAGCATTGAACTCGCAGTCTTCTTCGCTCCCCAAACCACAATCTTCCCAGAAGCCTGCGTGACACTCCTTCACCTCCGATAAGCGTCCGTTGCACTGCGTTCCTCCATCATCAGCCAGACGCTTGATCGTCCTTTCTCGACTTTGGAAACCTTCGCCACAGGTTGTGCTACAACTTCCCCAGCTTTGCCAGTGATCCATGACACAAGGCTCCGGTAGCTCTCCTTTGCAAGCCTTGGTCTGCTCCAGGTCTCCGTAGCACGCAAGGCCGCCACGCTTTGGAGCTTGGAGGACATCCCGTCGGCGATACCTTTGTCCGCCCATGTGTCCCGTGGCATTGCTGCAGTGGCTCCACTCGCTCCAGTCTGAGACCTCGCAGTCCTCGGGTGCCTCGCAGGAGTTGGACTGACAGTGCTTCGTCTCTTGCAAAGCACCGCTGCAGGGAGAGCCACACTCGTTGCTCATCTGCTTCACAACCCGCTGGCGCTCGCACAGCCCGACGCAGGTCGGCTCATTCCAGTCGCTCCAGGGCCCGAAGGCGCAGTCCACTGGCACGCACTCCGTGCAGTCTTCGTTGGAGCTGGGACAGCTTGACACGTCCAGTTGCGAACCGAGGCAGCCTGAATGTTTGTCACCCACAAAGAGATAGTCCTCCGCATCCGCTACGTCCACGAGTTTCAGTACTCGGTTTCGCATAGTCGTGGACACTCCACATGTCGGGGCACACTCCCGCCCACTCCACTCAGACCACACGCAATACTTCCGATCATGGCAGTAGCTGGTGCAGTTCGACACTTCCTTTGCATCCTCCTCATCGCACAACTTGCCGTGCAGCGTCGGGAGCTGCGCGATGACGCGGTGCCGAGTGCGCTGCCCGCCACAGTGAGTGCAGTCTCCCCAGTCCGACCAGTCTCCCCACTTGCAATCTCTGGCCACCTCAGAGACGCACCGGGCCAGCTTTCACAGCACAGCGCAGCAGGCAGAGAGAAAGAGGGAGAGAGATCTGCAGGCCGTGCAGCATGGATATGGCAAGGAGTTGGGCTGCAGCCCTGGACGACGGTAAGGGTGCCATTGCACGGCCTGCCACCATTCGAGGAGGCCTGCAAGACCTTGGACTCAAGGGAGGCCTGCAAGACCCTGTAAAGAATTTCAACGCGAGGCCGAAGCCGTGCGCTTGCGGAGCTGCTCGCCGCCGCCACAGGTCACGGAGCAATCTGACCACTCGGACCAGTCCTGGAGAACGCAGTCCTGCCAGGGCAGTCGTTCGTGCTCTAAACCGCACTCGGAGAGCTCGGAGAGCTCCAACTCCAACTGTCACCGGCCTGCAGCGGTGCCGTGCCGCAGGCAGAAGGTGGTGCGCCGCCCAGCAGCGGATTGCAGTCCTGCGGTGGGATGGTTCTTGCGAAGACCTGCAAGTCAAACCTCGTATCTCGTGCGAGTCCTCGATGTCCTTCAGGCTTTCGTTAACGCCTTGGCTGCAGGAAAGTCATACTTGCCGAAGTTGGGAGGCTCTTTGTAGCACAGCTTCACAGCTGCATTCAAGAAGCATGGAACTCCGTTACCACGGGCGAACATGGTGATGTGGCGAACCCTCTCCCGGACTCCGTGACAGTCCTTGGAGCCTGGGGTAGAGCATGAAACAGAGAGCAGAAAGACACAAAGCCGAAAGCCGGCAAGGTGCACTCCGACCAGGTACTCCACAGGGACAGGCGGCAGTCTTGATCCTCAGGGAAGACGACGGAAGGAGCAGACTCGTTCGGCGGGGCTCAGCTGCTCAGCTCCCCTCCTGCTCGCAGGCTGGCGGGGCCGGGTCACAGAGCCGGAAATCCTCGCGCGGCCCTTCCTCGAGTTAAAAAAGAGAGAATGGAAGGAAGCAAAGGGCAAAGGCGACACAGCAAGTGCAGCAACACTCTTGGGAGCAGCACCGGCATGGCGCCGCAAGCCGTGGGCAGCGTAGCCAGGCTGCGACGCCGCTTCTGGAAGCCACTGCCGCAGTACGCGCTGCACTCGCCCCACTCCTGCAATAAGCATGAGCAAGTCTCCAAGAGGAGCTAACAGGAGCTTCGATCTCAAGGTAGGATACTTGGCGTATCCCGATTTCCCAAGCCGGTCGGGTTTTGGCACGGGAGGTGGTGTTGGTGCTTTTGTCAGCGCACGCGACGTGCCAGCCCCATGACAATACAGTCAGCTTTTTGCGGGTAGACTCCAAACCACGGCGATTGCCTCCGCTTTTCCGCTCCTTTCTCCATTCGCTGCTCAACATGCAAACAAGGACAAGCGGCACACGCCTCTTCCGAAGCTGAAGGAGACAAATTGAGCTTCGTCCCCGACATCGCTACATCACTTTCAGAAAAGCATGCCAAACCGTCCTTACTTCCTACATCTTCCTACGACAACCTGTTTCGCACACACCAGCAACGGTGTAGACAGAAAACACGGAATCGCCTGCTCCGTGCAGCAGACTACGTCCAAGAAAACTTTCTGGCAATGCATCAAGATGTCTTTCGATCGCGATTTTTGCAATTTTTGAGAGCTGCTCTCCATTTCTTCTAGTAAAGAAACGGACAGGACAGACGAGGGTTTGAGCCGAGTCGCCGCCCACGAGCTCCAGTTCCCATCGATGCACTCGCCGCTGCACGGCATCGTGTTGCAAAAGTTCACTTCCTAGGGCAACGCATGACGTCACATCAGTCTCGTCGAAAGTCTCAGGCAGCATTGTATCGCTCGGTGCGTGTCCCGCCTCCTTGTCCTCCGCCTGGCAGGGCAGGCCACCGTTCCGCGGCGCCGTTTCGACGGCCCTGCTCCGGCGCATGGAGCCTCCGGTGTCGTTGCGTTGCGTCGTTGCGAGGCTTCTTGCAACGAAAAGCGGCCTCCTCCACAGGTCTTCGTGCAGTCGCTCCAGTCCAACCAGCTCCCCCACTCGCAGTCGACAACCTGCGCTCAAGAAGCGCAAAAAGCGCTTTCTTCTCCCCTCGATTATGGAAGCTGCTGTCTTGCAGCAGGGGCCCCACGCCCCACGCCTCCTGCGGCTTGATCTGGCAAGACTGGAGCTCGACGGTGGTGCCATTGCAGGCCTCCAGAAAGCTTCACAGGAGCCCCAAAGAGCTTCAAGCGAAACGGCAAGCGTCCAGGGTCTCGCCAGCCCGGCCTCGCCGTCTCCCGTCGCCGGCTCCAGGCTGCGTATTCTCTTGGAAAAGCCTTCCCCTGTCTCCTGGGAGCACTCGCTCCAATTGCCCCAGTCGCCGAAAACGCAGTCCCTGGCAGCGGGCAGTGCAGCTGGAACAGCCACAGCATATGACAGCTGCATGCAGCTGCCTCGTGACGGGAACGCAGGCTTGAGTGTTGCAGGGCGCAACCTCCTGGAGAAGCAAAAAGCTCATGCCAAAGAAAGACATTCATGTCCATCCAGCATCACCCAAACGCACGCCTTCAAGGAGCTTGTGGGGCAAGCGCCCCCAAAGCTGTTGTAGCGCATCAGTCTACGGTGGCGGTAGGTTTGCCCCCCGTGGCAGGACTTGTCGCAATGAGTCCATGCTGACCACCTGGACAATATGAGGTGGGGGATCCACCGTTGTAAACTGGAGGTACAAGAGTGACTCACTGCCGGCCGAGAATCTCAGACACGATGCAGTCTTCGCCTGCCTGGCCGTGGGACGAGCACAGCAGATAGAAAAAAGACTGCAGGCCAGTGTAGGGCACCAGTGGGCCTGCGGGGCACAGGCGTCGGCCTCCATGAGCCTTAGACTCGAGAGCTTCGGCGAGCTTCGGCGAGCTTCGGCGAGCTTCTGCAGCGCTGCCAAGAGGCGACACATTGCAGCCCATACCTGCACCCTCGGGGCTGATCAGCACCACACGGTTCCTGTGTGCGGCTTTGCCCTGAAACCGCAGCCACCCCAGAAAGGCAAAGCTCTCCTCGTTTTCTGTAGGGATTGGCGGCCACATGGTGACCACTCGGACCACGTGCCTGAGACCAAGCACAGGCCGCGGATTCGGAGAGATTTGAGCGCAGCCAGGGCGCTGATGGAGCAGTCCTGCGAGGGGCAGGGGTCCACTGAGCATTCCTTGGTCTCCATCAAGGCGTCGTCGCAAGTCTGGCCGCTCAAGTAATCCTCGACACAAGAGCAGAATTACAGCGGGTCCCGCTGCCAGTGCGACGGTTTCAGTTTGGGCGTGTCTCAACACAACAGGTAAAACATGAGTGGTCGGAGGCTCCTCGCTTTTCACTCGCCGCATGCGGGAGTGTCGACCCTCACCTGGGCAGAAGACAAACGGCATGGCAAAGTCGAAGCGTGAAAAAACAAGCCTGAAAGCCAGCTAGCGAGAGCATCAGCCACCTATAGGCCTTCCTACCTTTGCATGAGCAGTCAAAGCCTTCTTGTTTAGGCCGCACTCCGAGCCACCGCAAGTCGCACTGCAAGGGGTCCACTCGTGCCAATCCCTCAGCGAAGAGCTCGCGTCGGCTCGCTCTTTCGGGTTCGCTCCAGCTCCGGGAGCCCGGCGACAAGATGCAGGGCAGCGGCTCTGGACCACCGCAGGGCCGCGTCTCTTTGCTACTGCCCTTGCCTCGAAGCGACAAGTCAGGCGTCGCCTTCAAGGCCTTCCTGGCAAAAAGAAACACCATTTCTGCAAGTTGCAGGGCTCGCCGTTGTGAAGTGGCTCTCGGTCGATGTGCCGTTCGCGTATCGCCTGAGATTCCCACATGCTCCCACACGCCTTCGCATCGCTTCGCATCGCTTTGTAGCCTGGCCTGGTCCACTTGGCTCTTGCAGACGCTCCACTGGCTCCAGGAGGAAAACACGCAGTCCTGCGATTTTAAAACTCGAGTTGCAGTGGCTACAAAATGGCCATCACCACAGAGTCCCAGAGTATAGTATAAGTCAACATAGGTTCACCCCAACTACGCGTAGAAGTCTTGCAAGCTTACTAACTAGGTTGCAACTGAAAGTTTCAGCAAACAAACCGACCATTTCCCAAAAAGGACAAGCCCTAAGTGGGCACTCGCATGCACTTCAGCACTGGCCTTCTGCATCTGCATCCGTAGAGTTGTCCGAAAGCCGAAACGAATGCATCCGGCACGCCAAGGCTTTTGCATGGTTTTGCTGGGGTCAACTGTTGTCCTCGTGCCGGTGGTTTCTTTTTCCCTGGAGATGTGCTTGGACTGCCTCTCCGCCAACCCCCTGCAACGGCGTTCCGATTGTGCTGCTGTTAGACGATGACTTTCTTCTCAGTCTTCTCAGTTAGCAAGCGGCACCCGGATCTGGCGATACTCGTAGCCCTTGCGGTCGAAGTACACGCTGCTTGGCTGCACAAGCCTCTAGCCTAACATGGGTCCAACAGCATAAACGGGTCGGACCCGCTCCCCTCCGCTCCCTCTCTTGCGAGCTTCGCTTTACAGAGCCTCAGCTGGTCCGAGAACTGCAAATGCCAAGCAAGAGCCAGGGGCTTTCAACCCATCTTGCAGATCCCGTCCTGCTGCTTCTTCAAGCATTCTGGCTTCGGCTCTGGCAAGAGCTCGGATTCCATCTTGGATCCATAGCATGGCAAGCCGCATTCGTTGTTCCGCACCTCGAGAAGCACATCGCGACCTGTGAAAGCCGCAACATCAGACAACTCCGAGCTGCCCACCTGGATGCTTCTGTGTCGGAATCGGAGGCCTATACAGCCAGCACCGTCATACCACCTCAGCTCAGCTCCAGGACTATTGCTTTGACAGCCTGGGCAACTTCGCACCTGCTCCACTCAGTGAAGAGGCAGTCCACCGGCGTGCAGGCGACACACCTGATACAGCCGAAGCACGAATCTGCATAGTGACTGTGACAGTCCTGACAGCGCCTTGTTTGGTCTGGACAATCATCCCACTGCACTTCTCGGCCATCGCACGTGTGCTTTGGTACAGGAGCCTTCCACCAGATTGCAAGATGGGCAGGTGATTGCAGGGGAGTGACACGAGTGCAGTGAAGCCTGTGCTTGGTCGTAGTGATAGTGGACGATGTGCTGCACATGATGGACCGCCGGCAAATCGTCGAAGATGATGTGATGATCGTGGATGATTTGCGTGTCCTTATCGTCATTTGAGGCTGAGCTCAAGCCAGGCAGAGGCGCTGCCGCACTGCTTCCGCGCTGCCTTGCCGCCGCTCGAGTCGTCCATCCACTCGGCTGGGACCTGCAGCCACGCAGCGACTTGAAGGAAAGATCTTGTTAAGTCGTGTCTCTGGGCCCTGGCCTTTGAGGGATCAAGATGTTGCTGTGACAAGTACACGTGCGACCAGTCCGGCTTGGCTTGGCCGGGTACGACCGGGTCGTCCGCCGCGTCCGCATACGCCTGCGCACTCTGCGCTGCTCTGGACCAAAGGCACTCTGTGTGCTCTGAACTCGCTTGAGGCTTGCGCGTACTCGTGGTGTAGGTGCTCTGGAGGATCGTCACTGTAAATGACATGGTGGACATGGTGCACAGGATCATGCAACTCATCCTCCCAGGAATGACAAGACTGCGAGCCACGGAAGAAAACAGAAATTCATGGCTCCATGGCCACCTGCGAGGCTACCTGCGTCACGGTGACGGCGGCGGTGCCCACATCGCCGATGATGTGGGCGTGACCATCTCCCCGTCGGTCGCCCTTCACTCGGACGGTCGACCACTGGGTTTCCTCTGCAAGACTTAGTGTTCGCTTTCGGTCACACCTATATGTTAAGTGGCGGCAAGCTCCTCGGCTGCGGCTGCGAAGGAGAGAGCAGTTAGGGACAAACGCACCAGGTGTCTGAGACGCGCCATGAAGATGGGGATGCCTCTCCCGCTCCTCGGTTCAGCGGTTCAGGGGTTCAGGTCATGGGGGGGATTCACCAGAAGTCCTTGACAAGAGAGTGTCGGTGGGAGGTTGTTCTTTCAGACTTGTCTTCCCCCATGTCAAAAAAATCGTTCCGAGGACCTGCATCTTCGAGTGCTTACCGGACGGTTGTCTACGTGCAGGCCAGGATGCGGGGAAAGAGGCAGTTGACAGCCCCTCACAATTTCAGTGAGGAGACTTTGGGCCAAGGCGAGGATCAGACATTCTCACGCAAAACGGGCACATCCACAGTCAAGGGCTGATCTACAGCATGCTACAGCTCGTCTGGGCTTCCCTGCATCGTACATCAACCCACTCTGCAGCTGCTGCCTCGGCGTAAGGCCCCTTTGCTGGAGTCATCCACCAGGAGCGAAGCTGAGATGGAGACTCGAGCTTCTCGGTTTCTGTCTTCATCTTCTCGAAGTAGAGCCGATGCCTCAGAGGCGCTTCTGCTGGGCTGGAGCTGCTACGAATGGAAGTACTGAAGGCAATGGCAACGCCTGGGCATCGGAGGAGGCTTCGGTATCCTCTCACCGCTCTCCTTCTGCACCTGTGCCAGCAGCGGCTTCTGTGTTGCGAGATGTCTGACTGACAGACTCGAGATTTCTCTGAGCATCCGGCCATCTCCGTGCCTGGCCAGATGAACTGCGGCCAGGCCTTTGGATGCTGCGAGAAGTCGTACAGTGCCCTCTGGCCTGTGCATTACTGGCACTATCTGGCACTGCCTGCTGGTAGCCGACGTCGATCTCTATGGGCTCGTCCTGTCCGCAACAGCGGGAAAGCCTGTCCCTAATGCAGACCACGGGGACGATCCTTGACCACCTCCTGGATGTAGCTGCCTCCGGTCCAGGCAAGACGGAAGAGAGAACTGACAACTTTTCGCTCCGAAAGGACGAAGTCGAGCCTCTCGCTCTCTCTCTATCTCTCTCTCTCTCTCCCTCTCACAGAAGAAAATAAAGCAGCTGAAGCTGAAGCTGAAGAAAGAGCAGCAGCTCTCTCTCTCAAAATTCCCCCATCCCGTCTTGCACTACTCTCACCCCGCTAGCGCCGCCCCCTAACCGCGGCCCCCGTCGCGGCAGCCCCTGGAGCTCTCAAGAGGCGCAAAAAGGCGGCGAGCCCGCGCCTTGGAAGTTGCAGACGGCCTGTCGCAAGGGCGACACCCGGTGCCTCGGAGCCAGGAGGAGGCGGAGAAAGAGAGGCTCAGAGAGGGAGGCGTCTCTTCTCTTCGCACCGCTGCTCCAAGAGCTCTGCAGGTCCTTCTCGAGCATGGAGAAGTCTGCAGGCCTCGTGACACATCGGGAGCCAAGTCCGTCTCTACAAGGCTACGTCGTACTGCCCGTGCAGTCTGGCGGGATCGATTCCGGCCAATTGGTGAGGATCACGTCTCCTGACGCTCAGCGAGACAAAACCGCAAGTTCTTGAGCCCCACACCGCAACCCAACAATCCCTCAGCGACCTTCCATGTCCATGTGCATCTCGTACCAGAACACAATGGCAGTGATCTTTCCTCCGCTCTGCCAAAACTACACCGATGGACGATAGGAGATACAGTGGACCATAGCCTGTTGAGATGGGCGTGAAGGTGATGGAATGGGCCTGGAAAATCATCGAAGCACCGCTCTTTCCGCTCAGAAACACTAGTAGGCCGAGAAGGACCCGACATCTGGCATGAGGTTCTTCTCGAAGTCGAACTTGAAAACCTCACAAGGCTTTTTAAACATAGCATGTACAACTACTGACCTTCACTCGGTTTCCATCTACTTCTGTGTGTCTATACACAGTTGTCTCACCTGCGTTACGAGAGAGAGAGAGAGAGAGAGTAAAAACTCGTTCGGAAATCATTGCTGCTCTTGCTCTCGTAGTTTTTACTTTCCTGTTTTTCTATAGCAACTATACTTGTAATGCTTCTGCCCACTGCCTCAAAGACGTTGGACAGCTGCCGGGCGCTGCCGTCAGCCAGCGCCGTGTCCACGTCAGTCCTGAAAGGCACCCCGCTGGCCAAGAACTTCGTCAAAGAGGGCAAACAAAAAGCTCGGTTGCGGTCATCAGGCCCGTCCGGTAGTGGTTCAGAGCACTCAGGTCGAACCTTGAACTATCTTGGCATCGCTTCTCCTCGGCTGGCTTGTCTGAGTCTCAAGCCCGTCGTAGCTCCGCAGTTGCTCGCCGAACCTGGCCGGAGCCGCCGCCCATGGAAGGGTTGAGCCGTACAGAGAGGCATCCGGATTTGGGACCCACACTCGAAAGCGGCTGCCCAAATGGTCGCTCTGCTGGGGATGACCTCGAAGAAACTCTCTGACGAGCGCTCCAGGTGCACCTCTGCGTCTCTCTGCCTGGTGCTCGAAGGCATTGCACATCTTAATGCGGGCCGCATTCAAAAGCACCAGGATGCCCTCACCTGAGAACAAACGAACCCAACCCCGAACAAGGAGAACTCCCTTTTTTGGTGGGAGATATCTCCGAGCACATGGCCCAGCAGCCCGGGATCAAAGTGTTCGCAAACCACCAGCTGCGCACGCTGCGGTTGACCTCGAAATTTTGCCCGAAATCTCAAAAGATGGCAGCTACACCCCTGAGCTTTGGATGTGCCATGGGAACGCGGTTGCGTTTACAAAGCTGGCCAGAAGGCTTGGAACCGAGCTTGGCAGCTTTCGGACGTCCTCCGAGCAGCGACAGCAATTGCTGGGGGGCAAGGAAGTGCTGTCGTATTTCGAGCCTCCGAACAGAGGAACACATCTCGATCGAGGCCATTGTCGCGGAAAAGACGCCGGGCGAGCTTGACCACTTTGGGCATCTGCCTAAATAGCGCCCGGTTTGTTCACACTGACACTGACGGCAGTGGATTGTCCTCAGCCGCCGGCTCCAGCGCTATGACGGAATAGCCGTGCGTGTCAATCTCCTCGTCGGTGATCCCAGCCTCACGGGCACCTGACAAAGCTGTGCCCTGACTCCAGGTTCCACCAGCAAGAAGTAAGGTCGAGCAACGGACATTTCGCTGTCAGCATGGAGATCTGTCCGAGCCCTGAATCGGCGGATGCGAGCAAACTCACTTTTTACCTAGTTCGACTCTATGTCAATCTCCCTTTGTTTGTTTTCGGCTTTTTCGGCGGGGGATGGGATCGTTGTGTGCCCCTGTATCCATCCATCCATCCATGAAGTTGAACAAGTACACAGCTAGGCACGGGCAAACTACCGTTAAGTCATCCCTGTGCGGTCGTTTACACGCTGGGGACTTGATCCCGAATGCGGTCGCGCAAGAGCAAAGGACAACAACAGTACATGTGGAGGCAGGGTAAAATCTACACCCCCCTCGCCGTGCTGCTCCAGCTAGGCTCCCAGGTATCAGTGGAATTGGGATTGTTGGCCGAAGCGAGCATTTATAGAACACGGCATAGGGAAGCCCTGCAAGTCTTGTAACAGGCGTTGGATGGAGGAACTGTGCCATCTTGATTTAATCTAAACGTAAATATAACGTGATCAGAATGGGTGGCGCGGGGGTTGGGCTGGGCTGGGGGTGGGCTGGGGCGGGATGGGGCTGGGCTGGGCTGGGGTGGGCTGGGGCTGGGGCCGGCGTGGGTCGGGGTGGGCTGCCTGGGCGCGCCGGGCGCTGGGCGGGACACGTTTTTTTCACGTTTGTTTCACGTTTGTTTCGCGCTTTTTTCACGTTTCTTTCACGTTTGTTTCACGTTTTTTTCACGTTTGTTTCACGTTTTCCTAGGGAAAACGTGAAAAGAACGTGAAACAAACGTGAAAGAAACGTGAAACAAACGTGAAAAAAACGTGAAAGAAACGTGCCACCGACATGCAACAAATTCACGTTTTGTTTACGTTACCTATACGTTTACTTTACGTTTGTTTTAAATCAGAAATCGGAGCCTCTCCATGCGAGCGCCGGTTACAATGCAAGTCCAAAGCATACGCGAAGGAACCAAAACGGGCGCCAGTAATCAATACCGACGGGAGCGGTTCCAGGCATCCCATTCGGCTTGCGAATATTGGCCTTGTTGGCTGCGGGAAAGGCAATACTCGTCCCATTGGGCCTGAGTATACCCGATAGAAACGCTCGGCCGTGCGGCCGTGTGTCCGGGTCCCTTTGGGACGGGATGGTGGCGAGCCGCGACTTGGCGGTTTTGCTCGGCCAACCTCTCAGATCCCGCATTCTGACGCTCTGCACTTTGCACGCTGTCCGCACGGATATGGGTGAGCTCGGCAGCGATGGCGTCTGCGTTATCTGAGTTGATCTGGACCTCGCCGTCAAACGTGAGGATCTTCCGGGCATCGCGATTGACCGCAGCGATCTAGAAGAGGCGGGGGTTGAGGAATGTGCCCATGTACGTCTGAGTCAGCCCAATCGGGGCGTCGTCGACGGGTCCACTTCGCAGTGGGCATAGAAGACCAGCTTCGCAGGTTCGATCCCTAAATTGAACAGGCCACTAGACGTGTAATGCGACCAGCCCTACTAAGGTGGCGCTGGCGCTGCTCTTCCGATCGCCCTGGGTCCAGGAGGACAGCGTACGACAAGTAATTAGTCAGACTTCTGCATGTCCTCCATGGCCCGGCCTTCCTGCATCATCCTCAGCTTGAACTGCTCGTCCTGGTCGAAGCGCTCACCGACTGACGAAAATTGCGCTTTGCGGCTGGTTGGCGACGGTCCTTCGCGTCGCGGATGGCAGCGCCTCGATTGGCTTATCGGACCCGGTCGCTGCTGTTGCGAGATTGCGCGGAATCATCGGTCTGCGGCGCCCTGCAGCATCGGCAGAAGAGCGTACCATTGGCCACGACCGTCTTCACAAGGGTGCGACCCCGAGCGGGTAGCTGGGTGGCCTTCCTCCTCGCCAGCATCGGTGGTGTCACCTTCATCATCATTGGCTTCTGCGGCATCCGAATCATCCGAAGGCTCACCCTCCAAGGCGCGGGTCTTCCATTTGGCACCAAAGACTCCTTCTTGAAGTGGCTGAAGAGGCGCTGGTAGGCGTTCATCAAGCCGTGTAGGGGTGCTCTTTCTGTGAAGGCTGTGAGCCTTTGCCTTCTTCCCTCATGTCGGCGTCCTTCGGTGGATCGGTGCTTGCAATGGCTTGGCGTGTCCTGCTTGTCTGCTCTGGTCTTCTCCTCGTCGTCCTTGTCCTTCTCGTCTTTCTCGTGCCCGGCCTCGTCCTTGACCTCGTGCCAGTTGCGAACCACTGCTCTCGAGCAGGCATCCATGACCTTCTTTCTGGCGTCGTAAGTCGGGACTGTGAGGACGGAGATCGGGGCCAGAACTTCTTGCAATCTGTGCCTGCCATGGTCGTGGTGGCGAGGTGAGGTAGCCTAGGTTGTCCTCCAACAACGCCTCCGCCACAGAGAGCTCTCTGTCGGCGGCTGTGGCCCACTCCGGGAAGTTTCTCATCACCAGGGCCCTCTTGGCAGCTTCGATCTGTGTACATCAGATCCTTCTCGGTCCAGGCCGTCCTGATCTTTAGCTTGCGGACCTCGTGCTTGAACGTGTTGATCTTCACCGCATAGTTGACGAGCTCGGCACCGACCTGTGAGAAGGCTGCCTGGAGAGCGGGGCCCACCTTCGTCTGCAAGGCTTCCGTGATCATGGCCGCACACTCCTTCCTGGACACCGGCCGAGGGACCATCGTCTGAGGAGAGAGTCGTGTTGGGACAGCCTTTTCGGCATCTCCACTATCTTTTTCAGCGTCTCGGCATTGGCGGTCGTATGAGCTGCACCTTGTACACGTAGTGCGTCTAGAGCAGCAGCTACACTGCTGCGAGCTGCGAAACCATAGCTCCAAACCATGTTCTGCTCGGATGCCACGGCGACTGAGAGGTCTACGAAGGATAAAAGGGCAGCGACAAGCTTGAGCACTCGTGAGCCTTGTCTGTCCATCTAAATTCTGGAAATCGCCGTGCTGGCGTGGCTCCTGGGCGTCGTTTTGGCGTCGTCGTGCAGGGGATGGCTCATTAATGGGTATGGTGACGTAGCTGGGTGGTTTCATGGGGGCGAGTGAATGCTCGCATTGGTGGAAATGGGATGGCACGACGACTTGAATGTCAAAAGCCCAGCCTCCGTGCGTGAGTCGGATGTACTCAACAACGGTGTCGCCTTTGGCGGAGACGTGCGGGGGATGTCCTCGACATCTGAATCTATGCCGTCTGGCCCGCTGTTCCCAGGCCGGGTCGTCTGGTGGTGGTAAGTAGTAGGAGCTTGGGGCGGTAGTGTTTGCGGGTTGGTTTGCATTGTCAGGGGGGCGCTGAAGGTGATGCTTGTGGCTGTGACGACGTCCAAGGAAGGTTCTGGCGGTTGAGAGCCGCGCGAGAACATTCGCTGCGTCTTGTTCGGATCCCTTGGCGGTGGTGTTTAGGAAGCTTCCGACACCTGAACATGAAAGGCAGCAGCAGGGAGCAGCGAGGCAAGCAGCTCGTCGGAGGTTGCGGGCGGTTTGGCAGTGGGCCCGTGATGTTTGGGCGCAGGGCAGTATGCCGGCCGTGTGGGTCCTGGCTCAGGCGGCTGCTGTGTCGCTCCCGCTTCTTCTCTGTTTTGCTTCGAGTCTTTCCTCAATGGGGTTTTGTGGTAGTGGGGAGCGCAAGTTGTGTTTATTCGCAGTTGCCTCTCGGGGTGTTGGGAGGGAGGCCAGCTTGCTTGCTTTCCCACTGCTCCAAGGAACGTCGCATACTTTGGTATCAACGTAAATCCGCCCACCGCTGACGATCTTGGGTAACGTCGACCTTGCTGACGCTCTCCTCCATCGCACAGTGACGGTCTGTCGCGGTATTGCTCACGTGGATCTCGACCGTTTGCTCCACAGTGCTCACTCGGATGTTGAAGTTGTCCATGTCTTCCCGCGGTTCTCACGACGGGCAGAAGGGAGTCGCTTTGGGCCGGTCGTTTTTGACAGCTCCGGGGATTGTCCTCCTTCAAGGTAAAGCTCCCCTTAAGAATCCTGCTCGAAGCACTTGCGGTTCGAGGAACATGGAGAATCTCTCTCTCTCTCTCTCTCTCTCTCTCTCTCTCTCTCTCTCTCTCTCTCTCTCTCTCTGTCTCTCTCTGACTCTCTCTCTCTCTCTCACACTCTCCCTCTTTGCTTTGCTTTGCTCGGGGATTGGGACGCCAGCCCGCCGCTCCGGAGATCAACCCCATCCAGCATATGGCGTGGATGTGCGCAGGTGAAAAGGCCACATTTCCAAGAAAAGAAAAGTGGGTGTCCAAGGAAAAACGTGCTTGAATTTACGGCCCCCTTCAGCTGTGGCCCCCCAGGCTGAATCGGCGAGCTCCCCGCCAAAAGACGGTCCCTCCATTTGTCTATCATGGTTGGTACTCGGATAAAGCTTCGTGGTTTTTTGGCCCACGGATGTACTTCGGCACCAACGCAATGTGTGATGCGCAGCTATTCCCTGGCGCTGGCACGCGCTCCTTTTGCTCGACTCAAGGGCCCTGCGGAAGTTGCGGTTGATCAGTCACAACAGCTCAGCTTGAAACACCCACTGGCAGTGCACAACACATCAAGATGACATGCTAGATTTGGGCGGAGTGCTTACATTTCCACACAATGTTTCCGAGCCATCACCTGCCACGTCGCTGCTCCTCAGTTGTGCTGCTGCCCCCAGTCGCGCCCCTCGTCGTGGGAGCCCACACTTGGTTTGTAGCTTGCTGGGTCTTGGTCGTGGCTTCATCCTGGGTGTCGTCACGGTGGTTTTGGTAAGCTGGGTGAGCGAGATGTGGTCCTGGTAGTGCAGGTTCTCCGTCTTGCCAGGGTGTTCCTCTTGGTCTGGCTCAACTTCAACCTCTCTACTTTCGGGTGGCTTTGCATTGGTCTTCACTGCTGCTCGCACAAGATGACTTGGTCTCGTCTGGTGTCGCTCTTCTTCGCGGTTTGTACCAGCAACTTGTGCGCTGTTGCTCCTTTCGCACTGGCCCCTCGCTGTACGCAGTTTCCTGCTTCACGGTCGTCAATGTGAAGCTTCCCTGCTCCTTGTTTTCTTGGTCCGACCAGGCACCCGACTAGGCACCGTGCGCAGGTCCTGAACCAAGGAGGGGTTCCTGGCCCCCGCCGCTTGCGCGCTGTCGCATAGCTGACACCCCCGGCATTCGAGGCTCCTCTGCGTAGTAGCAGCTCTGCCCTATCCCTACTCCTGGGCCACCTGGGTTCCTCACCAACGTCCCCCGAAAAAACAGCCGGAGTTCCAACAAAGATGCGAGACCCCAAAGGCCAGTTTCAAGGCGCAGGTGAACTCAAGTCCTGCACCACGCACCCCGGTTGAAAGCCAAGGGTCCCACAAGAGTGAAAGACTTGAGCCCAAAATGTTGGTCTAGCTTCCCCTGTTGGTTGCTGAAGGTTTCTACATGTGATGTCAAAGTGCAATCAAACTGCATACTGCATTCAAAGAACCTTGCTCTATCCTGTGCCTGCGTCCCCTCTGGCTGCGCCTGCTTGTTCGCTCTCTATTTCGGCGGCGCGCGTGCGCCCCCGACATGTGCAGGTGCGAATAGTCTATGCCCCACTCGCCGACAAAGGCTGTGACAACCGGATGCGATGAAAGGGAAACTCTCTTCACTTCACTTCACTTCACAGGGGATAGGCTTCAAGCGAAGCCCGCGCCAAGGCGCCCCCTTCCCCCATTTGGCGGTGGAAGGGGCATTGGGGCTGAAGTGCTCGGGGCTGTTCCCCAAGTGGTCGGTTTTGAGAGGTTTCGGACGCCCGTCTTGGGAACCCCGACCCTCCCTTTACTTTATCGCGCATCCCGGCCTCATCGCCGCGCTCTCTAGAGCAAACTCCTTAGTACCTCGACAGGCGCACTTCCCCTTACTACGGCCGCTAACTACTCCCCACTACATCAAGCAACAACTGAGGGCGAAGCAATGCAGGAACACAGGACCAGCACGATGCCAGTGTATATTGGGCGGCGCTCCCCCATCATCTGGCCACAAACGTAAAAACAAGGACCGGTGCAGTAACGACTTCTGGGTAGGAGCCCCCCGTTGTAAAAAGTGCCGGTTGAATTTCCCCTCTTTAGGTTGTGTTGGGCTATGAGCAGAGCACTGAATTAGCGGTAGCGTTCGGAACAGACGCCGCAGAGTGGCGGCGTATAACAATGAATTAGTAATTGACTGCACCAGGTTGGTGGCTGCTTTGAGCTAGAACTTGGCTAAACAACAACTGCATGTATTCCCCCGGCAAGGAACGGGAACCCGACAAAACACATCACGCTGGTCGGTTCCCCCTTTTTGGAAAACTAGGATTGCGTCCTCACTTGTGCTCGCGGAGTGCGCGACTTGCGCTCATGTGGTCTTGTACCTGACGCACCCCCTGCCATAATGGTCCAGGTCGAAGTCGAATGGCTCGTCTTGGGCTTCTGCTTGGTGTCCTTGGCCTTTCGCTCCCCCGTCTTGAGGATCTCTGTGGGCTACGGCTTGGTGTTCTCGGTCGCATCGCCCCTCTGTTGGACGGTGGCCTTCGCGGGCTCCTGCTTGGTGTTCGTGGTCTGGCCTCCCCCAAGTTGAGTGGGGCTTGGTGCTCTGTTGCCGTATGCTCGGTACTGGTCTGGGACTCATCTTCGCTGCTTGTGTCCCCCCAGTCGACTTCTGCTTCAAAGGCTTGCCCATCTTCACGGCGGTGTGGTGTCACGGTCTGCGGTTCTCCCCCACTGCGTTGCGGAACCTCTCTGGCTGGCGTCGTACTGCTTGTCGCTTTCCGTCCTTTCTCCCTGGCTGGCTCCCCCTTCTTGTCTGGCTTCTCCTTCTTGGTCGAGCTGCTGGCTTTCTCCCGTAACTCGGCGGGCTTCGGCTTCTTTGCATGCCTTCTTCGTTTTCCGCCGTATCCCCCGAGCCTGCTTGAGGAGCATGTGGATCTTGTGCGGGTGCTTCATTCTGAATGCCCTGGACTCGTTGGTCACCTTGGGCAGGTACTTGTCCGTGATGCTGACCAGTTTGTCCGCCGCGTTCCCCAATTGAATTCTGGCACTGAGCCTCCCCCAGTAAGCTTGAAAAGACTCTGCCTCTTCCTGGGTGAGGCTCCCCCCGTCTTCTCTCTGCCATTGCTCGGTGTCGGCGTTCCACTGGATTTTCTTGTTTATCCATTTGTCCAGCGGTCCTGGGTGAAAAAGGAGTCCGAGGCCTCCCCGCGTGTCGAAACGAACCATGTGGGCTAGGCTTGGCTTACTCGGCGCGGCTTTGCTTGCAAACGAAGGCGCTCCCCCATTCTTCTGGTTCCCACCTTCTCCCCCTCGCTGGCGTTTCTGCAAGATTGAGACTGTCATGTTTTCCTTCACACCGTGTAGCCGGCATGCTGGATCGGACCTCACATGCACTTTTCTCATGCCTGCCGCACATATTCCCCCGGCTTGGCGGCATATGCGGCATTCTGTAGCCATGTCTCCACCACTTCCAGGAAGATGCCTTTGAGTTCCACGGTCAAGTTGTATGACCCTCCCCTCCCCCCTACTGGCGGGCCAATTTTGAAGGAGGCCGCTGTCAGGGTTTGGGTGGTTCGAAAGGGACACGGGGTCACTTAAGCACACGGCTGCGGACGGAGGACTCAAGCACCGCTGGGCAAACCGGGAAGGCTCCCCTGGAGTTACAGTCCAGGTTAACCCCTCGGCTCCCCCCCCATGCAAGGAGGCGGCACAGGCCCCCAAGCAAAGGTGCAGTACTTGAGCCAAATTCCCTCTCTCTCTCTCTCTCTCTCTCTCTCTCTCTCTCTCTCTCTCTCTCTCTCTCTCTCTCTCTCTCTCTCTCTCTCTCTGCTCTGTGGCTCTCTCTCCCCCCGTCTGGCTCGGAGTTGTCTTCAATAAGGCCCCTGCTGCGAAAGCTGTGCTTCAAAGCGTCGCCTGCATGCTTCAGCAACCCTGCACGGGCCACCCTTTTGCTGCATCACCAAGAGCCGCTCGCTGCGGAAACGGTGGTTGATTCGCAACTGAAAACAAACTCAAACCGGCACTGCATCCAGCACGCACATGTCAACAGGTCAGGCTACCTACCGCACTTTCACACTGATATAACCCTCTCTCTGACCTGTTGACTTAGCTGTACTAGCGCGCTTCTTAAGTGCCTTTTCGTGAAACAGCAATCCTGAGCAAAGCTGTTCTCTAATGTCCGATCCTCTATGGGCCTTCGTAAGGCCATCAGCAAGCTGACACCTAGTCGGCACCCACAACAGCTTCGCTTTGCCCGGATGTTCTCGCTGATCTCTTGTAGTCAGCAATTGACGAAGCAAGACAGCATGTACAATATTCCCCTTCTCTCCTATGTGCTGGCCGTCTTTATGAATAGTGTCAAATATACTCTTGCAGTCAGTGACCATGGTAAGCGGAACAAGTTGCTGCCACCCGTCATCCTCAACGGCTGACATCACCTTCGACCCGTACTTCAGTTCGCACAGCAGGACTTGTGCAAATCTCGACATGTTGTGGCCCATTATTGCAGCATGGGTCTCAGCGGCAAACGAAGATTCAATGACCCGGCGATTCGTAGCACTCTTCCAATCGATGAGATTCAAGTGGACTCTACCCTCTTGTTCAACAGCTCCCTTTTTAACAAAGCCAATACACGCACCCTTCTGAGAATAGACCAACCGCTTGTCCAGATCACTCTGAAGGATATCCTCACACTGCCTCTCATCGATCTCCACTCCAACACTACTGTATAACCCGGCATCATGATAAGTCACGAGTTCCGCATCCGATCCGAGAGGCCGGAAAAGGATTTCAGTCCTGTTTCGGGAAACTTCTCGCACAGCTCGATTGGCCCTGAGAAGATCAGTGACTCTCAAGTCCGATATCCTCTTCTGAAGCTGGTTGCACTCGAACGCAATGTCAGGTCTTGACTGGACTGCTAGCCATTGTAAACTGCCCGTGATCGATCGATAGTCTGTCACCTCAGTCGGAGTAGCCCTCGCGTCCGGCACACGAGCTCGTGACGGATCAATCTTCATGGTCTGAAGCCGTCCATCGATGAAAGCATTCTGAGCAAGGGTGACACAAGTCTCACCGTCCTTAGTGACAACTTTGATCTCCTTTCCACAATATGTCACACCGCTTTCCTGCTCACACACTTTCATCCATGTGCCAAACGGAAAACGATCGGTCAACATCTTCTCCACACGCTTCCCTGCTTCGCTTCCGTTGTGACAAAACATCACATCATCAACGTGAACTACCATCAATCCTTGAAGATTCCCACTTTGGTCTCGCAAGGCAAACATAGCAGGATCAGTTTTACACTTACACAGACCCATTTCTTCTTCAAGAATCCTGGCAAGCTCGTTGTACCACGCACGTGGCGCGTCCGGTCTGCCATAGACTGGTTTGAGGAGCTTCAGCAACTGTCCCGGTTTCATTCCACTCAAACCCTGCTTCGGTTGTCTCATAAACATGTCAGGCTTCCCGGACAAAGGAGCACCCTGGAGAAACGCATTCGAAATATCTCCGATAAACCAGTCACCTGTCCAGCCCAAGCTCGTAACCATGTGAAGGAATACCATAGTAGAGACTCGTTCGATAGTAGGAGAGTCAACCTGGACTTGTCCAGTACGACTGTCAGGACACAAGTGTCCCTGCAAGCACAGCCTGGCCTTCGCCTTCACAGGAAGTTCATTCCCATCTGCGTCCAACAGGCCAGCATTCTTGTTGCGAAACACATACCGACTCGGAAGTATTCTGTCAGGTCGCTCTCTCTCCAGTCGCTCACTTTCTTCTATACTAAGTATCTCGCAACTCTGATAATCGCGCCAGGATTTCCATTCTTTTTCTTCGGCTTGTTTGTACAACTCACGATCTTTCTCAGGGATGTTGGCATATGGAATTTCTTTCTCAAGCATCCTCTTCAACTTTGTCTTACTCTGGACCTTCGTGTCATTCATGAAGACATGTTGGGATGAAGACTGTTGCTTCCGTCGCTTCACACTCACTGGCACGTCATCAAGAACCACATCTTTACGAGTGCGGCTCCGAAAGATCGTGATCAAGCCAGCCACGGGTGCCTGAGGAATGAACTGATGTTGGTCCTCGAGTTCCATCCACTTAACTTCGTTCTCAACACACTCCCACCGACCATTCACATGGACCCATGACGTTCGGTATGGAAAACGCTCGCCTGGATACCTTGGTTCGGGAGTTCTGAATGCCCAGGCTTTGTACGACACCAACACAGGACTCCCGGTGCTATCCACATGCCATCCCAATTGTCCTGACATCTGTGCATGTTCGTTACTCAAACCTTCGGTGTCCAGGCTTCTCTCGTCCGCCATGAGTTCATCGGCAACTTCTTGACAGAGTGGCTGATCCTCAATGTCCATCGGCTCACCCTCAGGATCTGGTTGCCCTGTTAAGTCCTCATACGTTGCTTCTTTCGGAACCTTCCGGAACAATGCGATGGCCTTCTGAACCTCAGGATTTCCATACTGTTTCTCGTCACCTACGGCTTCACGAAGATGCTCTCCCGCGACAAGAAAACATCTACCTCCAACCGCAACCCAAGCATTTCCATCCTGAATTCCGACAATATATCCCGGACCAACCCATTTACTCTGGCTATCCCCTTTCTTGCTCTTCTCAGCACGCCAAAAGAACACCATTTGTCCTATTTTGGGGACTGGTAATTTCCGGGTCCTGTTGTGCGCCGTGCGCAAGAGCATCTGTCTCGCCTGACTTCGGACAAACTCCATCTTGGCATGATATCGGAACCTCATCCGAGTGGCCACATCACTTCCTGGCTCTCCTACTGATGGATGATAAGCCGAGGGATTGCCCTGATGGTACATCTCTCCGAACACTCGAGGTTCCCTTCCGAAAACAAGCGCCACTGGAGCCCATCCATGCTCTCTCACTAGAGAATTCTTCGCGCATGCAACCTCCCTGGCAAGCTTCCGCATGTCCTCCCTACCGACAGTCGCCGTTTGCCTGATAGTAGCAAATAGCATGTCCTTGATCGTAGAGTTATGACGCTCGATCTTACCAGCTTGGAAATGCGCTGTGCCAGCAATCGAAACAAGGCTGCTGCCGGATTGTGTGACCTGTGTCCAGAAGTCAGGCCCGATGAAACCTCCTTCAAGGTCAGTGGTCACTCGCGATGGAACACCAGCCCACTTACTCCATCCCCTATCGAAAGCCCTGTGAAGTTCTATAGGCGAATGGTCTCTCAACAGTTCAAGCACATGATAGGAGGTAGCCCGATCAAGAATCGAGAGGAACCAGTAGTTCTCCTTGTTAGCATCTCGGATGCACAAACAATCCAGCTGCACCTCATCTCCAAACTCAAGTTGACACGGTGGCATGTTCGTAGTGCGATGTGTACTGGGACGCCTAGCATGGGCACACGTGATGCATTTCATCCAGCTGACAGCTTCAACGACCTCCTTACGAGCACCACCTAATTTCAGGAATCTAGCAAAATCTTCTTTGCTCGGGTGTCCCAGATTACAGTGGGCTTTGATCAGCCCATGGCGAATCGCCTCACTGAGGCGCCTTCCAGCAGGAACCTCAAACGTAATTCCATCAGACGCAAGTTTGGATCGCACTCTCTGCGTTGGCTCCTGTGATCCGCGGGCCTGGTCTTCTCCAGAAGCTTCCACCTGTTCACTTCTAGGCTCCTGCAGGTCAGGAATCATTTCTTCATCATCATCATCGACCTGATCACCCTGGGCATACACCACATTCCACTTCTCAAGCGCACGCCTAATGTTTTTCTCATTCCATCTCAGATCATGTACGCCTGTCTCGCCGTCGTGAACTTTCCTGCGGATCTTTGCTGACAGGCTTCGAAGCATTCGTCGAACCCTTCCAGGCTCAACGGCTTTGAGATATTGTGTGTATCCTCGACAAACTGCTCTTGCAAAGCTCCGACGCCACACGTCAGCCTGATTGTCCGGGCTGCGATAAGCCTTGTCTTGTATCCTACCAATCTCCGCCGCAATCGGTTCACATGTAGTCGCCCACTTGCTCACTTCACCACTGTACTGAGTACACTGAACACACTGCACCCTCGGATGTTTACAAATCACATCCATGAACGATTGCACACGCTTATCGCAGCGCATCGGCATGTCCATGAGCACATGATCTCCCCGTCCCACCTGTCCATCAATCAGCCTGTGTATAAACTGACATCTCTCTTCACTCTCTCGCCTCTTGTCTCTCTCTCTCTTCTCCTAGCTTGCGAATTGTTCGAGTTGGAATTCCCCGAGTGACCGACGGTGGGACAGCAACCATTCAGTATGACGAGTCGAGGACAGACCTGATCCACCCAGTCCATGACAGCTTCTCGGTTGTCCGCTTGGCCAAGGTCACTAGTCAGTAACTCGCAACGTCTAGACCGCCATCCCCAGCGAGAGAAGGAGTTGGTAAAATAGGCATCATTCCCACCTACTTCTACCAAATCAGGCCGAATCCGAGAAGCATATGGTACCGCTTCTGCTGCTGCGCCTGCGAGAGCAGCAGTGGCAATGAACACTCCAGCCACTATGGCCCGAGTGTTCCCCAGGAGCCTCTTCACAACACCCTTCTTCATACGACGCCTACGCTCACAACCCTCGCGGATCCTACTTGAAACTTCACTCTGACTCAGAGGCTCCCGCGGAGAATCATGTGCCTTGTCACAGGCATCAGGCTGAAGTTCAGATGGCAAAGGATGATTCGTCACTTCTCGCCGGAACTGGCTCCATGACCCTTTCCCTTGGTGCTCTCGCTCTTTTTCTTGCGCATCTCCATCACCATCTCGGCCTCCTCCGGGGTGAGGTTGGCGTTCACCGACTTGTTGTTGATCTCCTCGGCGTCCGATGTTTCGATTTCCACCGGACCGGTCTTTTGCCATGACTGGTCGGATGACACTGTGGCACTCCCTTGTGGCGGGCTCCTGCGATTCTTCACTCTCTCCTTCGGAAGGAACTTCGACTCCTCTTTCACTTTCACCAATGCCGCGGCCTTCAGCTCTTTCTGAACCTCCTTGGTGGGCCTCCGGTCGTAGGTGAACGGGAGCGTGATGCGACAGGCTGGGAATCGCCTGCAACCCCAAAAGGGTTCGTGAGTCAGCCGATTGTTGCGCTGCATCATGGGTATCCCACACGCGGTGCATAGTGGCCCCGGATCTGCCATCTCGAGGTCGCGATCGAGATTCATTGCAGCGTTGGCCTCCACCGCCCACATCTCCAGCTCCATGATCAGCTGGCTCCGGGACCAGCGGCCCCAGTGATTGTCGTGGTCGCGACCCACATCTTCGACCACATGGCTGGCATATACCTCCTTGAGGGTTTCGAGGTCCATCTTGCGCCAGCCCGGAGGAAGGCAAGATCCCTTCTTGGGTGGCTTGACCACCGCCCACAGCTCCTTCAACCGATCGAGGCTGTGTGCCCTCAGCTCCTCGTGGGCCACTTTGCATCGGCTGGCCACTGCAATCACGTAGTCCTCCTTCCTCTTCGGCGTCAAGGTCGACATGATGGGACCCGCACACACCTTTCAAGGAAGTCTCAACCCCTGGACTCGGCGATCTCGAACGCTTCAGCTGCGGAGTGTCAATGGGCTCATCACACACATCCACATCATCAGCATCTTCATGCGGCTCTTGGTGATTTGATGACATGTATGTGTGACTATGCTGCTCCCCAAAGGTCCTGGTCTTCTGTCTCCTCCGTAGAGGAAACTTCAGCTTCTTCATTGCTTGCTTCATTTGGTCATTGACCTGGGCCGCCGTTCTCACTGAGTAGCATGACAAACACCATCTCTCGCCCTTCCAACTGTGCGTAGCATGTGGAATGTGAGGATCAAACCGAAAAGGTCGGCGGCATGTGTCATGAAGACGTCCACGCATCCATTCACCCCGACTGTCCTGCTTCCAAACACACTCGGCTTCCTTGACCCCATCATCCGCAACCCACAGCTGGCCTCCTTCGAAGTCACCGAAGGTGACCGTAGTGGCGAGGGCCTGTTTGTCGTTGTGTCGATCCACATGTACTTGAGTGGGGACGTTCTTCATCAAAGTGAATGATGACCACTCTCCGTCCGCATGATGTTGCATGAACATGTTCACATACCGGACAACATTCGGATATCGCACAGTTCTCTTAGTCACTCCAGTCCATGCACCGTGACTGTAAACTCCCGCAACCCACGCTTCGTATCCCGTGCCTGTTCCTCCGTTGATAGCGCGGTGCCGCTTGGAGTTGTTGAACGGGAGCAACCTGACCAGTCTGGTTATGGCTTCATAGGAGAAATCTCGGGCACGATAAAGGTTGCGTGCTTCATCCTCACACCGTTGAATGTTCTCACGTGTTGCTCGAACCTTGTCGTGAGGGCGGATCTCGTCCCCTTTGCCGTCCGCCATGCACACCTGTTCATCAACGGCGTCGCCTATGATGATCTCGTTGTCTTCTTCTAACAACTGATAAGGTGGTGAGTCGCACCTGGTCCTGGAGGGCCTTGTGTTGATCTGGAACCCGCACAAACCAGCTTGCGTCTCCCTGAGTGGGACTTCGGCTTGCATCTCCCGGAACAAGATCTTACCCTTTTCCAAGTCCATGACCATGCCCAATGCCTTGAGGGTGGACTTGCTCAGTAGCAACGGGACTTCCTGGTCGACGACACTCACCCTCACTCTCGCGGTCTTCGACGCCCCGACCAATTGGAGGGGCATCACCACGGCATGTGATGACATAATCCTCGGTCCGCCCCCGAACCGGAATGGCCTTGCCTCGTTGACGAAGTGGATGTCCTCGCCATGGCGCCGCAGGATCTTCAGATGACGTTCCATCCAACGAACCCCGGCCACCGTCCTGGCGCAACATGTATCACTCAAGGCGAGATTATCCCGGTCAGGTTCGTAACCCGTCTGCATGACAATGCTAGTGCAAACCTCCTGAGGATCATCAAGATGAGCACCGGAGTCATCCTCGGTCGTGGCAATGTACACATCGGCCAGCTCCAGCTCCTCATCAGAATCGCTAAGCTCATCCGTGATCACGGCGAGCACGCTCTTCTCTCGTGATGAGTCCTTTCCGCCTGAGCGGTAGGGGCATTCGGCATCGCTATGCCAATGGCCGAATACTGTTTTGCCGTGCGCCTTGCACGCGCTGCACGGCATTTTGGCTTTCATGTCTCTGATCCTTGCTTCACGTGCCTGGCTCGTCTCACCACGCGAGAAGCCTCTCGCTTTCTCCACTTCGGCACGCTTGCGAGCAGCCTGCGTGAGCAGAACCTCCAGTTCCCCTTCAAGGTCCTCGGGACGAGCCTCTTCTGGATCTTCTCCTTCTTCATCTTCTTGATCGCGATCATCCTCAGTCGTAGCATTCACTTGCCGCGTCCCACCTTTGGCTTTCCACTGTCTAAACGGAGTCCTGGCCGTACTCGCCGATGAATCTTCGTCCCTCTTCACCTTCGGAACGATGGCCATCAAGGCTTTCCTCAGGCGGTTGTAGTCATACTCACCGCCGGCAGCCGAAATCACTTGCTTCCGCAACTCATCTGACAAGCTTGCCTTCTCCAAGAACCAGTACGCCTTGTTCAACCCATCGATCTTGGCCCCGATCTCCTCCAAGCGCTTCAGGTGGGTGCGAAACTCCATGTCATACGTGATAAACTCCTGACCCGCAGTCCTCTTGAAGCCGCGGTAGAACTCCGTGAGGGTAGAGAACACTCTCAAATGTTCGAGGGGCTCCAGCTCCTGATAAAGATGATTGATCAGGCGCTTCACTCCGTCTTCGTGCTTCAGCTCCTGGAGATCGATGCTTTCGGTCGCCGTCCAAGCCGATCCCGTCAGCCTCTCCATCAGCTTTTGCGCACGATAACTCGGATCTATCCCAGTGGCACTTTCGAAGAGACGAACCCGACGTTCATAATCTCTCATAGGAGTCTTGCCATCATACTCGGGAACATAGTCCTTCCCCGTCTTCGGAGTGCTCTTAGCCTGACTACCCGCATCACTGGAATCCTTCACATCTTCTGAAACTTCTGCGGAAAACTCCTCAGTAACCGTTGTGGACTGTACAGAGGCCCTCCGCCCGCCTGCTTCCGCTGGTGGATCTGCGCCGGCATTCCACCCCGCCCGATAGGCGGCATCATTGCTATTCCACTGATAACCTGACCAGCTGGACTGCCTACCGTAGTAACTATCATCCCAGTTACTCGTAAACGGTCTCTCCCATTGGCCTGGCCACCATCCATTTCCCCACGTACCGCTGTTCCACTGATAGCCTGCCGACCCAGACTGACTTGTCGCCGCTCGAGCATCCCAAGATGCCCAATGTTGACTGCCTTGCCAACCGCCGTCATGTGGCGCCCCATCATTGAGGCTCCCATCGCCGCCACTGCCATCCACCCCCTGATGAGGCGGTGCTGCACTGCCTGACATAGCTGCTATTTCCCTGCTCCGCTACCAATGCGAAAGCTGTGCTTCAAAGCGTCGCCTGCATGCTTCAGCAACCCTGCACGGGCCACCCTTTTGCTGCATCACCAAGAGCCGCTCGCTGCGGAAACGGTGGTTGATTCGCAACTGAAAACAAACTCAAACCGGCACTGCATCCAGCACGCACATGTCAACAGGTCAGGCTACCTACCGCACTTTCACACCTGCATGAGTGCGCCCAGACATCCCCTCACGCTGCTTCATGCTACTTCTTCATATCATTGGTAGTTTCTTCTCTTTCTTTCTGTTTCGTAATTTTCTTATCAGTCTTCTTCTTCCTCTTCTCTGCCACAGCTTGAGACAAGCAGACTCCCCCGGTGCTATCTGTCTTTCTCTTGCTGTATTGCTGCATCTCGGTGCGTCGATGCCTGCCCCCATGTGCACAATGCGGAGCGGCGGCCGGTCCAGTTTTGGCATAGCGTCTCGAGCCTGAAGTGTGAGCGTTGCATACCATACGCCTGCAATGCCTGGCCGGGCCTCCATGATTTTCTCGAGTGCCTTCTCGATGGCTTTTCGGAAGGCCTCGAGACCTCGGCCGAGAAAGAACTACCCTGCAACTGCATGGCCAGCGCCAGCGCTGGACAGAGCTTGCGGCGCTGTTCGTCCCAAAGCCGAAGGAAAAGCCAGCGCGGACCTGACCCATGGCCAAAGCGAGTTGCTGAGTTGCTCGAGGCTTCACACTCTATCGAGGCCGGAGCATCCAACCCCCTTGAGCTTCTTGGGGATCTGCAGCAGATGCAATGGCATCTTATCGACGTGCTTGTCACACTGCATCACTACGCGCACCAAAGGCAATCCCCCAGGTTGATGCCAACATTCTACCTGTCGCTTGTCTGCGACGATTGACCTACTGGTCGGAGTGATCAAAGCTCCTGCGGATCTGAAGCAGTCTCGACAAGATCGACAAGCGCCGCTTCCTTGATGAGATGAACACAGACCCACTCAAAATTCATATGCAAGGTTTGTCTATTGGCTCTCCCGGCACCACGGCTGAGAGATCCGCAAAGACCGTAAAAGAGAGCTTCAAGACTGCGAGGAATTTGCAAACGTGGCCGTTTTGGAGATCCACACACCGACACCGTTGCCCGCGCAAAGTTTGCGCATAATTCCCTGCCTTTTTTGTCCAGACAATTTTCGTCTCGCACCACCATGCCCTTTTTGAATTGACTGCCACAATGCCTACGTTTTAGCCTAGCTGTTCGGAGGAGGAGACTTCCGAGTATAGCTTCAGAGTTGGATTGCCCGGATTGCCCTGGCTACACGGGAGTTGCAACCAACATCATCAGCCTTCGCTGTGCTCTCAGAGCCTCCTCCTTCAGCTCGAAGCGAATGCGGGAGCGGCTGTAGGAGGCTCCTCTCTGGTCCAGTCTCTCGAGGGCAAGACTCAAGGGGCCCCCCCTCTGAGGATGCGGACGGATCTCGATTTCGTCGCCCTTGGAAACCTGCAACTTCGCAAGCCCCAAAGATGCCAGTACGCAGAGTGCACACGGCCTGAAGAGGCGTCGGCAACCATTGGAATGCGTGCCGATTGTAGTCCTTGCCGAAGCGACGCTGAGCTTCACTGCTCTGGCACGTGCCCTCTGAGCAGCCAGCGCCGTGGACGGCTGCACTCTCCCTGCTTACGGTAAGGCTTTCCGCAGCTGAACGTCCTAAGGATCTAGCCTCAGCTGCTCGGGAGTGTGATCCAAGGAGACGTCGGACGTCAGCGCCCTGAAGCACAGCGCTTTCAGTTGTCCAGAAAGCCTGGTGTTCACCAGGCCCGCGGCATTTTGTACCAAAAGACTATGCAGTTTAGCACCTGGACAAAGCACCAGCCCACCTCCTTTCGCTGGATGAATCTTAGGCAATGACGCCATCTTCCTTCGCGACGAAAGTCAGATCCGTCTGACCACTCCTTGAGGGGGGCATGATGAGCCCGACAAAATGCTTAAAAGCGGCTGCCTGCGTGTTGGCTCAGCCCGGGACATCTTCACTTCCTGCTCGGTGAAATCGAAATCGAAGACCTCGTGAACTGGCCTCGGCTTGGAAGGGAAGTCACTGACAAGGTGCACAAGGCTTGCTCCGCTTCTAGAAACCTTCTACTGAGCGTATTGTGAGGATTCGTTTTGGCCTGGTGCGACCTGGTATTCTCCACACTCCCTTTTGAAGGGGATGCTTTGGCGAGAAGAAAACGCTAAACCTTCACCGACGGCTTGTACGCAGTTCTGCGTCCCACGTCAGTCGAAAAGCGTGCTGGTTGCTAAGATGTACGAGGAGTTGAAATTCGGGAGATTTGGAAAGATAGTGGGGTGGTCTGAAGGGCTCACGCCCATCCACTCCGAAACCGGAAAGAGCAAACTCTCCCACGGGTACTTCGGAATCAGGCGGCCTCGACCGACGTCCTGCCGAGAGCGAGCAGCCAGAAGAGCGACTGCTCCCCCCTCTCCCTCCGCTCTCCGCTGCCTGGTTGTTGCCCTCTAAGAGGCTCTCAGGATAGTCATTCAAAACTTTGCCGCCACGCACGGCACCTCCAAACAAGAATCACTAGCCGCTACTGTGAGAAGCCCCAAGCATGGAACTCACTGTCACAGAGAAGCCTCCCAGGACGAAGTGGTTTCCAGCCCATCCGTGGTCGGTTCCCTGCGAAGAAGTCAGACACCTTCCCTCTGCTTCTCTGTGCACTCGGAACTCTCCGCCAGACCACGGACTTCAAGAACAATTCAACGCTCCGAGTCGGAAAAAGCAAAAGGACTGACCAGAGCTCACATTCGGAAAGGATGAAAGGCTGGGCCTTGGCATGAGACGGAAGACTGAAACTGGACAGATGTTCTGCTTGCTAGCTCTTCTAGGGCCTTGCCGTTGGAGGTCAGAGTACGCCCGAAGTCAGACGAAGAAACCATGGTCACGGCGTCAAAGATGCCTTGGGCCTTGAGCTCCGCTACAAAGGCCTCGCACGATGCTAGGCACAACTTCGGCAATGCAAAGCATGCAGTGGGTCTATGACTTGCCTCCAAGGCAATATTAACGTAGTCGAAATTCTCGTCCATAACCTGCGGAAACATGCAGCTGAAGCTGACGAGCTCCGGTGCTCCTGGGGCAAGGCCTCATGGATTTCGTTGTGGGTGTCGAAGCCTCCCAACTCCACGTAGAAGAAGTCCCGTTCCACCTGGCGCTCCTCGGATCTCGGCCAGGTCACGTTCTTCAAGCCTCTCAACGACAAGGCCCGAGGCACGGTTCGTGTGACGATGAGCTTGGCTACGGCTTGCATGGTCTTCATGAGCTTCCCCTCGCTGCCACTTGGGATGGCATCCCACGACGAGGTCATCAGACTGACGTTTGCAAGCTGCTCGAAAAGCGCCTGGTTAGAGTCCTTAGAATTAGAAGGACCAGAAGGGCCACGCCAATGCAGGCCGCCTAGGCCCTAGGCCGACTTGCGCCAGGCAACGACGAGAGCCCCTGCGCTCTTGGCATACTCTTCGCAGTAGACGTTCCCGAGCTTCTGCCGCGTGAGGTCGTCCAGGAGTTGTCGCTTTCCCGTATAGTTCAGGAGCCTGAATCACACGGTGGCACGAGCCGGTGGCACGGCTGCACAGAGCTGACAAGTGCTGACAACACATCCGAGCGTCGTGGGCACTTCCCCAGTGACGGGCACCCCAACTTGGCTGGTGTAGCTCCCCTGGGCCCATGTCTGGCGGCCGTTCAAGGAGAAGCTCATGGTGCGGAGGTTCTGCGTCTGACTCAGGGAGTCGGCCATGCGGCCGCCGACGCCCTTGGGGCCACTGCCTCGAACCTCCAGAGAGCCCGTGCTCTCCCGTGCCGTGCTCTGAGCTCTGCAGACAGTCCTGCCTGGCACTTCAGCGTCTGAGCTGCCTCCGATTGGTCCGAGTGAGAGAAGAGCCCGGCGCAGGTGGTCTTCGAGCCCTGGGAACTGTCGGCTTCAGAAGGCTCCTTCCGCCTTCCTAGTTCGGTCCCCCTGCCTTGAAGTAGTCGTTCTTGTCCATCGGCTCGACCAGCGAACCGATGTTGCTCACGAAGGCAGCACGCCCTTCCTGAACCGACGGGTGGTTACACAGTTACACTTATGTACAAAAAGAACAAGCAGCACCAGCAGCACCGGCATGCCAAAGGATCATGGTGCAAGAGCAAGTCTAGGGCTCTGAGCAAAACATCCGGCTCACTAAACAGGCTTCGCCGGTCCTGGTACAAAGAATGCAGCACGGGAAGTTTCCGGTGAACGCCGAACTTGCTGCAGCTTTGTCCCACGGTGCTGACCTCCAATAAGTTTGCGCTTGGCATAGCGGCTGTCTTTCTGACAGCCTGGTACTCTGCATGAAGATCGCAGTCGATAGGCACTACGAGATTGAAGGTGTCTGCCCCTCCACCGAGGTACAAGTTGATCAAGGCCTTGTAGGATGCCGGAGCCCGTGTTGTGGTTGGGGCACCCTCGGTAGCATCGTCTCGCTGGGATCCCTCTGGCCTCGGGTCGCCCAAAGCATTGAATTCCGGTGCCAAGACGATGGCCTCCTGCGCGGCCTGGATTCCTTCCTTCTCGTAAGCTGCTTGGGCGATCTGCTGAGACTTGTTCGTAAGACGGCCCCCAGTCAGCAGCAGATTCAGCTCCTCTAAGGCCTCACTTTGAGAGCCCCAAGCTTTGGTGAAGCTCTGGCCTTGGCCGCAGGTCTCCGTCGCAAGACCCAGACCCCCGTCACAGTCGCTCAGACCGCCGTGCTTGATCATGGAGAGCATGCCATTCATGAAGTTCACCACATTGGCTCCCTCAAATATCTGCGCCTCGGGCGCCACAAGCCCGTCAGGTAGGCCACTCGGCTGAAAATCCGGGCGGTAGAAGTTGAAGACCGAGGGCGACATGAACGGTGCCTGTGGTGTCGCATCCCACGGGGTTTCTGAAATTCCCTTCTATTCTACTCTACTGGCTTGGTATTTTTTGGCGCGGGGCGCCTGACCGATGAGATCCTGCAGCTCCTTGAAGATCAGCTCACGTCTGTCGGCATCCACGAACTCTGTGGCCCGCAGGAAGTGCACCAGCTTCACCAGGGGCTCCTGAGCTGTGAACGCAACGTGTCTCAGGAGAACTGCCCATAGAGAGGTGACTAGGCAAGGCTCCCGCAAGGTCCCTCGGCTCTGACTGGAGGAGCTGGCCTCGGGATGGAGGAGCACCTGCGAGGAGGCGAAGCGGCGTAGACATAGCGAAAGTCCTAAGTGCTAAGTGCGTGCGAGGAGCCGCTGCCACGGCTGCTGCCAAATCCCCGTGTCGGCCCGAAAAGACCTGGTCTCCATAGCGGCCCGTCCGAAAGGCTTCGCTCACGTCTCGGATGTACTCGCTGCTTGGATTCGAGCTCACAAGGCGCTGGATAAGGCGCACTGACACGAAGGGAGCGGTGTTTGGGTGAGTCACCAAGTGCTCAAGCAGGCTTTCGACCTCCCACATTGCCGACCGTGAGCTCGGGGTCTCAGTGAATCCGAACAGTGGGGGGTTTCGGAAGCTCTTGCCCGCCACATGCACGAGGCTCACGACGTTCTTGTAGTATCTGCCTTGATATTCGAAGATCGTCTCCTTGTCTATGACCCCTGCATGATATGCTTTCACGTCACCACAGCTTGCACAGGCGCTGGAAGGAGCGAAAGCCCCGACTTTCAGCTGCACCAGCTCTTGGGTGCTCGGAATACGGTCCTTATAAATGCAAGGAAGCACATTTCAGGGTTCTGGAAACCGCAGATAGGTCGTGAGAACATGCCAAGCAGCGAAGACCGCCTGAAACTCCACAGAGACCGGGCAGACACAGGAGCTGGTGCCGCTGCTACAGTCGGCAGGGCAGCCAGCCACATCGGGGCTGCCGTCCGTCCAGCTGACCCGGATCTTGTTCATCTTTGTGCTTTCGTCCTCGAGCAGCCCAAACTGCAAAGAATCATTCTGAGACACAATCGCACACACACACACACACACGCGGAATGTCAGGTGAGGTTTCTTTATGCGACGAACCAACTGATGCCCAGGTCTCAAGCGACCACACATCAGAGACTTTTGACATGTCAGATGCTGCATGTCGATTAAACATAAATCAGTGCAGAACGTGAGGTGAATGCCCTTGGACACACACACACACGCGGAATGTCAGGTGAGGTTTCTTTATGCGACGAACCAACTGATGCCCAGGTCTCAAGCGACCACACATCAGAGACTTTTGACATGTCAAATGCTGCATGTCGATTAAACATAAATCAGTGCAGAACGTGAGGTGAATGCCCTTGGACACACACACACACACCGCCGAAGCGGGGTGAAGATTGCTGCATCCTGCAGCAAAGAAAATCGCTGTGCATGTAGTGCAGGTAAGGCTGCTGGGTGAACTTGGAGGATTTGGCAGCGATGTAGGGCGTGATGTTGTAGTACCTGTTGCAGACGTGGTGGGAGCTCTTCCCGTTGATAGTGTCGTCGATCCACATGTTGGGCGTATGCGGATGGTGATAAGGGGCTGAGGCATGGTTGCCATCGCGAATAAAGGATCAGTTGACGTAGTGCGTGATGTAGTCGACGGCTCGTAAGCAGTAGTCGTTGAAGAACGTAGGGAGGTGGTGCCGTCATGAAAAGGCTGTACTGGTACTCGCGGATGGAAGGGTCGTAGTAATCCAGCCGCTGAAAGGACGGATTGGGTTGACGAAGTCCATGAAGGGTGTCCAGGTAGAACCGGTTCTGCGACGTGGTGAAGCGCTGTTGTGACGTCACAGACTGCTGATTGATGAGGATGCTCGGCATTCTCAGGGCCGGAAGCGTTGTCATCTGAATCACTTGCCAAAACCGGATGTCCACGAAGTAGCACAGCCACCAATCAAGCTCCCCGTCGTGCAGGCGTAGAAAGATAAGGACAGATGCGGAGGTGTTCGGAGGAAAAGGAATGTGAACTCAGAAACGGCTGCGGAAGGTCAAGAAGCGTACGAACCGGATGAAGCGACAAGGTTCTTTATTGTTTGCGTCACAGTGGCGTCAGTCACGATGTGCGAGTGTCCTTATCGCCTCACAACTGGCTGTCCGCCGCGTCGTTGTTGCTCTTGAAGCCAGTACGGGTTGTTGTCGAGGGAAGGAGGGCGAGGCAAGATTGGGGAAAGGGTCAGTGTCCATTTGGAAAAGGTCAAGCAGTGTGCCGAGCACCAGCAGGTAGTGATCCACGGTCCCGATGGTGTGGGTCGCCATTGTGCAAGTCGTGCGTTGCTGATGCGAACCCGCAGGGATAGGCGTGCGGCAGGACGTAATTGTATCTGTGCGCGCCAACACAGTTGGCTACAATTAAATTAACAATGACAGAGGGCTGGTAGTGGAAAATGGTGAACACGGTGTTGTCGTGATGGAAACCAAAGAAGCTGCGAGCGCTCATCTTGCAGTCCTGCAATGCTGCAAGAAACTGTTGCCGAACTCCCTATTGATGCCATGCGCAGTCCCGCCGATGGAGTGCAAGAAGATCGAAGGCCGAGCGCGTAGTCTGATGGCCATCCGTTTGAGGACGTTGGCAATGGCGAGGATCGAGTTGTATGATGGTGTGCATCTCAAAGCAGGAGAGGATCGTTGGGAGAACATCGACGAACGTGGCCATGGTTGCAGAGGCGACGTGAGCAAAGAAATGGCTGCGGCAACGAAAAGCGAACGCACTGCGCGGAGGAGTGAGGCACGGTCATGTTTTGTGGTCTCGGCAGGATCAGGTATCGGGTCGTCACAGAGGGAGACGTTCCTGAATGGTTTGTCCTCGACGATGTGCCGTCTCCCGGAAGATTAGCGCCAAAGGGATCAGTTGGTCTTCGGGTAAGTTATGTCGGCGCCGGATGCGAAAGTTTTGTGCAATGGCGATAGGGCCGCCCCTCTGATGCGTGACAATGTCCAGCATGATGCGAGCTCGATGACGAATGCAGTTCTGAACATCCTGGTAGTAAGGAGATGCTGGCGAGCAACGACGCCATTCTCGAAGCCATGCTTGTCGTCGACGTTCAGTTGAGTCTCCATGAAAGGACACCGTAGTGCGTAGGGGTCGTGACTTCGTCTTGCTAACTTGATGTAATGTGAATCCTTGTCCCCGTGGAGGTATCCGAAGGCAGAGGGTCGGGTATCGTGACGGCTTCCCGGGCGTGATTGAGTCGTGGCGCCTTGGGAAGGTGCAGACAGCCGGCGAGAGGACGGAGGATGCAAAGAGGTAGAAGAAGTAGAAAAAGTGGATGAAGATGAACTTGTCGGTGTTGGACGTGACGGAGGTTGTAACGTCTGTACTCGGTTCTTCTGCCGGAATGGTGCAGGAGGTTTGGTCGAACGGTCCGCGGTGGCAGGTGTGACAGTTGGTGGTGTAGTCGACGATGAAGGTGATGTCGAAGTCGACGACGAAGAAGATGTCGTAGAGGAAGTAGAGCGTGAAGATGACGAAGAAGAGGGCCGATGACGTTGGCGGCGGCGACGTTTGAGCGGACTTTGCTGTGTTCGGTCTCGAGACTGGTGCTTCCTAGGGGAAAGGGAAATGGTAGCCCGGCTTGGAGATGGCGTATGTGGAAGCGGTAGAGAATGAAGTGGTGTGAAGGGCATAGTCAGTTGCTCGAGGTCGGAGTCGTCAGATTGGTTCATCTTCTCATCGTCCAACGCACCGTGGTCTGAACTGGAACAGGAACAGGAGCGCCATGTTGTGTCATCAAGAAGGAAAGAATCCGAAGAGGCTCCAGTCATGATCAGTTTGATCCTGCTTGACCTAAAACCTGCGGCGAAAAGGACCTCAACGTACCCTAGACCCAAAAAGCACAACTTTTATTTTCAGGGGGCGGGGTTCACCTGCCGCCATCGCAGTCCAAACCGGCGAAGAACCGAACGTGCAGCATCCTCCAACGAACGTTCTGAAAAGCCCCGTTCACGGTAAAGTTGAATCAGTTGTCGTACTTGAGGAACCAGCGTATCCTTAGGCCATGAAAGCCGGCAAACCAAGTAGATTCTGGTAGTAAGACCTTGAGTGTTCCTGCGTGTCGAGGATACTGAGCACGGAGATCGAAGGGAGATGATTCCGAGGCAGCACCAGCCGGATGCGGCGTTGCTCCGTGTCCACAATCGTGCCCAGCAGTTCCATCCCGGGAACGTGTTCCAATTCCAGGGGAAGGCCGTAAAAATGCGGGTGCAAATACACATCCTGAAACCAGCTGGTGGACGACGATGAAGAGGAAAGAAGTGGATCGTGATGTCGTCGTGCGCCGAGTTGGTGGGTGTTGGCCGTCGATTCCAGTTCTCCGTCCCATATGCGGAGTAAACAGCGGTTGTCAACGTAACGGGACGAACAGAAGTACCGTGTCAATAATTGGTCCTGAATGAGTCTGTGGAACGTGGCTTCCCACAGCGCCGCCGTCGCCCCGCACATGGAGGGGGCCATGGGCGAGCCCATGGACGCTCCGCGATGCTGTACCAGGATTTCTGTACCGACCATGAAAAACGAGTGGCGGAGTAAGAACATGACCAAGTACGGTAGGTCGCGTAAGCACAACGGCTTGTAGTGAGAGCCGGCTTTTCGATACCGACCACGGAAAAGGCGGCCCAATGAGTTGCGGTCCCGCATGGTAATCTGCACATCGGAATCCAGGGAAATGTTTTGATGTCGAGCAAACATGTCGGTCAAAGAAGAGATCGCATGGTAGATGCGGTCGTGTGGAACTGAAGTAAAGAAGCCTGACAGATCCTGCTGTAGCATCTGAAGTTCAATGGTGACCGGGTTGTTGCGGAAGGCGTGGATGAAGGCGTGAATGATGGAGTGGACTGTAGGCGATTCAAAACTTTGCCGGAATGACAGTCTGTAGCATCTGCAGCACTGCAGTAGAAAGGAATGTCGCGAGTTGGGCACACCATGTCTTGGAGTAGCTAACAATGGGGCGGCCCTTCAAGAACTTCTTAGAAGGCTTGGGCAGCACATAAGCATAGGGAAGAGGTTCTCGAGGAGCGAGTGCCCAGTGATATCGTGGCGGAACATGACGCTTAAAAGCTCGCTGAGTGTGTTCTGCCAGTTGCATCGGTGTGGTGTCACGTCGCCAAAAGACGGCCGGGTCCAAGAATGTCTTGGCCAAGATGTCGAAGTACTGACGAGGACAGAAACCATATGCAAGGTGTGGACCATGATCAATTGGAGAGATTACAATGTGATCTGATTGTTCGCGTAGATTCTTGAGTTCCCGTTGCCTGCCGTCTGGATGTGCACGTAGAGCTTGACCATGTAATCGCCAATGATGAGAAACGAACACCTGCCAACGTAGTAGTGACTCGTCAGGTTGTCGCCAGAGCTTGAACCAACGAGTCAGGGGTGCGACGGTGTACCGTCTAAACTGAGATTTCGTCAGCCACCTGCTGTCTCCCATGTTCTCCCGGAATGTGGGTTCGTTGAGGACAATATCGGCCGGGGCTCCAACGTGATCCGACGGAGTTCGCTCCCCCGGGAGTTGTTGACAGCAGCACTTGGGCCCCATTGTCGCAGCCAGGCGTGGTGGTTGAAAAGTGTCTGGCCCAATTGGAGGGCCTTCATTTCCGATACTGTGTATTTGGGGAGGTGGTGAGGTGGAAACCATTCACGATGATGTAGTACATAATCATCCAACCACCGTTGCGCATGAGACAGGAAATCGTGTGCTAGCTGAGGTAATGGGAGCATCCGATGACGTGGTGGGATCTCTCCGCCTTTGTACCTGAGTGCCAATCGTAAAGCTTGTAGCGCGCGACTCTGGTGACGCTCATCGACCAAGACCAGGAATCGAACAAGTAGGTACAGATAAGAATTAGGGGTGCTGTGTCGACGTAGCACTCGCTGTGCAAAGAATTTGGAAATGCCATTGCTGCCGACGTACTGGATGATGTTGGCCAAGGTCTCCCGTTCCTCGATTAAGGAACGGTTTCCAAGCAAGTCTGGCAGATCCCGATAGTGTGTGTAGCGGTGATGTGCGCGCAGAAGTCGTGCTCCATTGCTGCCCTCAACGAAGGCGACACCGATTGGGACCTCGATCTGCACGGCCAGTTTTCGAAGGAAAGTGTAAACAAACGGTGCATTCAAATGTGGATGGTATGTGGCAATGAGTGCCTGCTCCAGGGCACGGACTTGGGCCTCCGTGGGTCGATGTTGTAATGTAATCGGGAGATAGTGGTCGAACGTCCCGGCAGCCTGCCAAAATGCGGAGTGCCGGCTCGAAAAATGCTTGGGTGCCAGCACGAAGTTGATTGTATTTCGATCGGCGGCTGACTTCCCGCTCCATGACAGTGTGAATCGTGGAACCAATGTACCATCCTGAATGCTTGTGTGAGACCTTGATGTAAGCCACTCCTGGTTGGAGATGATGCCGGAGGGTGTAAGTCTGAATGTCCGACGCGTGAAAGATGTCCATCAGGCCCCAGCTGTTGGCGGTGCGTGGGGCCGTAACCGATGTAGATGTAAGAACCATAAGGCTCGCACCCACGAGAGCCGGCCGAAGACGTGATGTGGTAGAACTTCTCGAACGACGGGGAGAACTGCAATGTAGAAGTCAAGGAAGTGGGTGAGAAGTCGATGCGGATGAGAGGGTAGGCGACGATGTGGCTGAGGGGGCTGAGGCGTGTTGTGCTCCTCGTCATCGTCTTCACCTATGTTTTCATCGAACAACTGGTCAAGCTGAAAACTTCACAACAGAAAAGAAGCCGAAGTGAAGGAGTCTGTAGGATATGGCTGGTCTGCACGTGATGTAGTCCATATCGGTCCGCTAGCCAATCTCGAAGGCGAAGGTCGCTGGTTGACGGTAGGTGCTTGCGGATTGTCCCGGCAAGTGCAGCGATGTCGACGTCCGAATCCTTGGCCCAGCCCACAGGTGTAGTAATCGAAGACGGAGACGAAGAGCTCGTCGGCGATGAATGGGCCAATGACCGGTGACCTGGGGGAGTTGAACGGTATGTGTAGTGGAGCCTGAGGGAGGCCGGCCTTCGGGTGGGATCTGGGAAGACGGTAGGTACAGCATCCAGGGGTGGCGGTGGCCCTCGCATAGAGCCACAGATGGGTTGGCTTTCCCGGATCCCGGTACGTCTCGGTGTGTCCGGGCTGTGCGGCCGTTGGATCAGTCGCGGAGGTAAGTTCCTGGATGTTGGCTGCAGTGTAGGCGGTTGGGGAGCTTCGGCTGGAGAAAAGGGCTCGTCGTAATTGTTGTACAACCTGTTCCTCCTGTGGCTGAAGTAGCTGTAGGAGTTGGCCAGGTAGTCGCCGGGCGGGTTGTGACTTGTCGCATCACCTCGTTGACGCACAGCAGGGTGTCCGTGGATTCGAAGCCGCGTGGAAAGACCGGCATGCCATTGGCGAACCGGCGAAACGAGGGGTGTAGATGACCTTGATGTAGTGCTCGGATCAGCGGCACTGTCTGAAATTGTCGTACACCTCGAGATGGTGGTCTTGTCCCGCTGTTGTGAAGCGAAGGAGAGCTCCTGCGTGGGGTCCTGGATCGGGAGCGCTCCCGGGCCATGATGGGTCGCCGAGGTTGAAAACGGCTGCAGACTGAGGCAACGCAACATAAGGAGTGCAACATAACCGGACCAAGCGGGGAGTCTTTCAAAGGTGCGCGGTCGCTGCTGCGCATCAGGGGAGGGGAGTAGATGAAAGCGTACACGTAGTACCGGAAGTCTAGTCCGTAGAATCGCAGCTCCAATGTCACATCGATGTACTGCAAGTAGGAGGCAACTTGTGCGAAAGATGCAAGAGGTAGAGGAATAGTCATGTATGTGGCTGAAAATGGCTGCGGAACACAATGCAGGGCAAGCAAACAGAGTGGAGCAGAAGAAGGCGAGAGAGAGAGAGAGAGAGAGAGAGAGAGAGAGAGAGAGAGAGAGAGAGAGAGAGAGAGAGAGAGAGAGAGAGAGAGAGAGAGAGAGAGAGAGAGAGAGAGAGAGAGAGAGAGAGAGAGAGAGAGAGAGAGAGAGAGAGAGAGAGAGAGAGACGAGAGAGAGACGAGACAGAGAGACGACAGAGTGACGACAGAGAGACGAGACAGAGACGAGAGAGAGACGAGAAAAAGACGAGAAAGAGACGAGAGAGAGAGAGAGAGAGAGAGAGAGAGAGACGAGAGAGAGACGAGAGAGAGACGAGAGAGAGAGATGAGAGAGAGAGACGAGAGAGAGAGACGAGAGAGAGACGAGAGAGACGAGAGAGACGGCACAAGGGGAATTGTTTTCCTGCGAATAGCGTCGAGAACCTCAACGCGCTCAACGCGAAAGTGCTATGTCCAACTGCTCCTGCTCCTCCTGGTTCTCGTCGATCCGGTCAAGGTCGGCTTGAGACTGTTCCAGGAACAACAAGTCGTTGAGTCTTTGTACCGCATTGGAAGCTCCCAGTGGGTTGAGGGAGTAGAACATGACTGCAGTACCGTGAGTAGCCACCGGGTAATGGAAGACGTTCATGTCCAGGCTTTCAAGTTCGAGCATGCGAGTGAGTAAATCTCGTGCGGAACCAGGTCGAGGTAGTCGACGACAGGTGTGAAAGGTGATAGCTGGACCACGTCGACCAGCGGCTCCCGGTGCTGGGGGAAAGGTGTGGTCGACGGACGTAAAGTCGTAGGGATCATAGAGGTCGTCGGTGGTGGCGTCCAGGGTGTCCTGCGTCTGCAACTCTTCCGTGTTGGTGGTGTGTAATCCATGACCAGGTGGGGAATCATCAGGGTAAGGGCCGCGAGGAGATTTGGATCGAGATCGGGATCGTGCCGGTCGCGGAGTAAGAGTCAGAGTGCGACGTGGTAGAGGAAGGGCGAGTCCAGTCTGCCCACCTCGAGGGCCAAAGGGATGCGGCTTGGCCTGCGCAGTTTGACCCCGATAACGTAGCCGTCCGCTGACCCGGGTAGGTCGAGCATAGGATGCCCGGACATCCTCGTAGCTGGGACCGTTCAGCTGCATGACGGTAACCCTGTCTTGAAATGGCTGCGGAACAGAAAGGCCTAGGTTCGCCAGCATGCAGGGCAGGAGCATATCGGTTATCACATCTGTTTTCCATAAAACGCCTGAAGGTCCGGTTCACGGTGTGAGCGAGTAGAAGCCGTGGGTATATCGGTGACCCAGTTCCAAATAGGAGCGGGTGCGCAAACAACGAATCTGTGTCTGGAGAAGTTCCCTGGCTTCCCAGGTCCGAAGTTCATGTGGCACCATCAAGGTGAGGATAGCGTCCGAGAATCTCACCACGTCCACGAAGGCAGATCCAAGGGGAAGTGAACGAGGAGGTAGAAATGGGCCGCGCATGCGAGGGCAAGGTTCTCCTTGTAGTAACTGATGAGGACGTGGTTTGCGCAGGTCACGGGTGATGAAATGTGTGATGTTCCTGCCGTTCAGGAAGTGCATGAGCTCGCGATTCATGGCGCGACTCACTTGTAGGAGCTGTACTGTCACTTCCAGGTCCAAAATTAGCGCAAAGAGGCCATGATACGAATTGTCGGCCACGTGCACCACCTCGTGGAACATGTTGGCCGCTTCGGCCATGATCTCAGTCATGAGGCAGTACACATGGGGCCGCGGTGTAGCCGATGAGAAAGGTACCAGCCACCCGCGGAGTAGCAAAAACGTGGACAACCAAAGGTTGATGGGAACCTCTGTGAAGGTGCACGAGTTGGCATTCGAAACCGATGAGGCCGCGGCTGCGCTCGACGATGATAATTAATTCGGCTCGAAGGCGACGTGACTCCTGCGCGGCGGTGACCCATTCTCTGTACTCCGCGGATGTGGGGAGGTCCAGCAGCGTCTCGGGGACAAAATTCGACATGGAGACTGCAACGGGAGGACGCGGTAGACCAAGGCATTGAAGGCAAATGGCTGCGGAAGAGCTGGTGTCATACACGCACAGAATGTCCGCAAGGTGCTTTATGCGACGCTCTCATCCGCTCCAGCTAGTGTCCTGCAGATGCCTGCTCTGCAGACCAGTGCCGAAGGCATGAAGCCGTAGTCGGGACAGGTGACTCCGGGGCACTTCAGTAGCGAGAAACTCGGTCAAGTAGGACGGGATGCCCAGGTGATAGGTCAGGGAGGAGAAAGGCACAATGCTCTGGAATTCAGACCCAAGAAGAAGACGACGTCGAAGCAGACGAGAAGGTCCAGAGCTGTACGCCTGCAACACCGCGACCGTAGTCATCGATCGGGCAAGGAGGTAGATGGCCAGGGTGTCATTCAGGTGACGATTGGCAGAGAGTGCCGCGATGGTGCAGAAGTCAAACGTAAGGACGAACAACCCATGGTAATGGTTGTCCCCGATCCGTACAAAGCCGTAGAACAGATTGCTATGCCTGAAGATGAGTTCAGCCATGCGGTCACGGATCATGACATCATCAGGATGAACTGTAGGTTGTCGGGTAGGGGGATCCGAGGTGGGACCCAGTGTGCCATCCATGTAAGGGCGCGCAACTGACACGGTGTAGGCATAGAGGTAATGGTGAAAGCTCAGGAATTGATGGACGAAGCCACACGGAAGAGTGGCGAGGCTGATCGGCATGAGGTGTTGCGATAGGAGCCACTAGAAAAGGAAAAACGGATGCGGCGATCCTATAAACCCAAAGACTAAACCCAATGCTCCAGCACCACACATGTGCGAGCAACGGCGAAAAAGCACGTGGTGTTCAGCAGAACGAGATGCCCGATCGCTCAAAACATCCACCGACTACACGGTGAGAACATGGAATCCAGTAGAAAGGGGCACGGATCAGGATGTGGCAGCAACCGGAGCTGATGCCAACGCTGCCGGTTTAAATGAAGCGAGGAGCTTTTGTTGATTCGCCTCGGTCAGCTTCGAGGCGAGGGCGACCGACAGGCCCCAGTCGACCAGCGTCTTGTCATGGGAGAACGCCGGCGGCGGCTTCACGGAGAATGGACTGGAGGTCGGCCAATTTCGGTGTGTAGGATTTTCGCGATGTAGCTTCAGTAGCCACGGAGCCGTAGCCTTTGCCTTTTGGCGTCCATCTGCCCTTTCCTTTCTTTCATCGACCTTTGCCCTTCTTGCCGCAGCCACCGGAGCCGTAGCCACCGCTATAGGACGTGCCCTTGCCTTTCGAAGGGTAGCCCTTGCTGTTCTTGCCGCCGCCATCGGCTCCGACGGGACAGGTTGGGCCGGAAAGCTCCTGCTGTATGGTCTGATGAATGACCCGGGGAATGCTCTTCGCCATGGTACCCGGAGTTCTCGTCTTGCTGGTTGGGCGTCTGCTCGGGAGCGGCTTCCTCAGTCATGCCATGGTAGTAGGGCCACTCCTCCTCATAGTCAGCAGCACAGCTCTCGTAGTCCACGACGAGCCGACCGTCTTCGTACCATGACTCCCAAGGTTGCTCCCACTCATCTTCATCTTCGTAGTCATCGGCATACAACTCGCAGAGATCATCCGCCTAGTCGCGCTCATAGAAGCTGCCGTCGCCGGTGCCGATGTCATCCTTGCGACTCACCAGTCTCAAGGCGAAGGACCTGGTCTCCTGAAACCGACGCAAATCCTCCTGCAACTGCAACTTATGTCCTCGACAAACTTTGCAAGGAGCCTGGAGTTGTGGAAGAACAAATAGAACTTTGCCACCTCGTTTATCTGAAGTCGTGCCCGTGTCGTGGCCTCTTCAAGCTTGCAACCCCACTCAATCGCGTACTCCTGGAAGCTTGTCTTCCCTCTTTTGTATTCGCCAAATGCGTCTTGGGGCGTTGCACGAAGCCTGCACGCCTGACGGCCGCACCGCTGGATGATGATTGAAGGGTCCGAAAAATCTCTGACCTCTTCGACGGTCAGCCCGGTCAGCCTCGCAAGGGCTTCTCCGTCCATGCCCACTCCGCCATCAGGTCGCGGAAGTCGCAATGTGAGGGTATCCTCACCGTCGAATATTTGGTACCAGAGCTTGAGGCGATCAAAATACAGACGCAGAGGGTAGTCAGGCAAACCGGGGCTCCAGCCCGGAGGTACGTTTTTTCTGAATTCATGAAGCGGAAATCCTCCGCCTCCGCCAGGACCGGTGCTCGCCGAAGCAATTGCTCCAGCGAACAGGTACTGCTGAAGCGTGTAGTTGGAGAAGCTCTGGTCCAGCTCCTGGTCGTAGTGGTCAAAGTCGTGCCCGGCGAGGAGGTTCCGGAAGGTGTCGTGCGCCGCGAGGAGGCGAGGAGGTCGAAGAAGGAAGAAAAGAGGTCGTAAGCGGTCCCCAAGAAGCCACCGACCTTGGAGAAAAGCCGATACTCTTCGGCTGAAAGCGGTCTGCTCTGCCCGAAGCAACTCACGCGTTTCCCTTGCGGCTCGCTGCTGTTCTGGTAGTAGAAGAGATCAGGAACCGGGCAATCCGTGAGGAGGGCCGGCCGCGTGCTCGAATTGATCTCTGAGCCGGGTGAACCTTGCTCAACTTTCCCTGGATGCCACTCAGCTCCTTGAGGGTCGTGTGGGTGCTGGGCACAAGGATGCCCGTCGTCCAAGAACGACTGTTCAAGAAAAGTTCTCGAGGGAGGCGTCGCAGAAATGCAACGCCAGGAGTCGCGTCCTCCGGCAGCCAATGGCGCTGCTGAACCGTCAGTCGGCTCCGCTATCGAACTCGCATTCACTCTCTTACTCGTCTGAATGTTGCATGTGCCCATGCACTGGCTGAAAGCTATGTCTGTGCTTGGAAAAGAACGTGGCAAACAATTCACTCAGGCTGATACCCCGCATGTGCAGATTGCTGCCGTGCATGCATGCAGGCAAGACATTCGCGGCTGAATTAGTCGCTGAATGTAAATCTGCAAGCATACTGGTAGGCCGAATGTCACAATAACAGCTGCCGAGGGTTCTTTGGGCTGCCTTTTCCTGCAGGTACACCAGGCTGATCAGGCCCGGCTTCCCGTTCCGATACGTCAGAGCGCCGTTCCCTTCTGCAAGGAAAACGGTGCACTTCACTAGTGCAAATCTTTTCCCTTGATGATTTCAGGGCTGCGTTATGTGCTGTCAGTGTACAAAGGGCAGGGTCACAACTGTTGCACCCCGCCTCGGCCAACGCTGCTCTTACAGGCAGCTTGGTCGTAAAACTTCTTTCTCAAGAGAGGCAAAAATCATCCGCCGTTTCCGAAACACGCCATGCAAGGTGTGTAAGTTCTAAAAGCCGTTCGCCTAACATTTCCACACGTCGGCAGATGAAACCTCTCTCCCCTACTTGTTGTTACAGCGATCTCTCTTGGAATTCCCTGTGGAACCGCCTGTACACGCTCGAGCTGGGCCCTCAGCCGGTAGTTCTCGGCCCTCAGTTCCTGTACCGTCTCTTCGAACCGCTCAATCTCGCGGCACCTTTCGCTCAGGGCCGCCGGTCTCCCCATCACTGGCCGGGAAAAGGCTGAAGCCCCACTTAAGCAACTTCAGCAGGCCCAAGGGAATCCCATAGAGCACCATGATCAAGAACATCCCGAAGCCAATCGTGACAACGAATGTCGCAACCCAGTCGGCATCGCCAAATGCGACAACCGGCAGGGCTAGGCTCAAGCCCTGAGTTCTTCCCACCTGCGACAGCAGGAGGATCAAAGGCAAAATGCCTTTCACTTGGCTCACCTTGAAGCCGCTGCTCTTTGCATCTTTCAGCATCTTTGTCATCATTCGCTTCTCGTGCGCTGCCTCGTGCTCCTCCTGGCCGTAGGGCGTCCCGTCGCTCTCGATGCAACCCATGGTGTAGAGCAGCTCTTTGATTCGGGCGCCAGGCAGGGGCTTGGTCCCTATATCAAAGGGATTCTCACTTCCGCTGATGCTTGCCACGCTCAGCTGCTTGTTGCGCACCGCCTGCTGCACCCACAAGATGGCACACTGCAAGTGCCTCACACGCCGAACGCCAAGTCTTTGGCATATCCCTCTGCACGCTGCAGAGTCGGTTCGCAAAGTGATTCGAACCTGGCTGCCTTCTCCAACCAGGAACCGCAGAACATCAGCAATATAATATGCTTCGCAGGCCCCACTCACCAGCGCGAGGTACTCCGACTCCGCCGAGCTTAAAGCTATGCACCGTTGGGACCGGACCATACTCGAGACGAAGCCACCCCCGATGTAAAGCTGAATCGCTGACCTGCTGCGGCGGCTCCGGCGGCAGCCGGCCCAATCTGCGTCCGTGACGCTTTCCACTTCATAAATCATCTCGTCGGCCTCCGGGTCGCCTTCCCAATGCAGCTTTGCTTTGGAGACCACAGGCTTGATCATAAAGCCAAGGTCCGGGCAAGAAGTCAGGTACCCGATAACACGCAGAAGCTGCTTGTAGGCACCGACCGTTGGGCATGCCATGCGCGAGGCTAGAACACAGACCGCCATCTGGATGTCGGCCCGGGAGTGGGAAAGGTAGAGGAGCCTTCCCACGCACTCCTTGTAGGTCTTCGCCTTGGTGGGGTCGAGCTCCTTCGTGGCGTCGACCTCCTGGAAGCTGGCATCGGCCGGGGAGTCCCTGCTCTTGATGTTTGGCCCGGCCGCTTTTATCAAAGCTTCCAAGTACTTTGCGTTGGAAAACACAGCCACCCCGTCCTTGGTCTTCACATAGCGTCTTTTCAAGAACTCGAAGTGGTCGCCCTTGTGGATCATCGGCTCCCCGACCTGCACCACAACCTTGGAGCTAACAACCTTCACGATCCGCTCGCGCTCGGAGGCAGAGGAGGCAAGGAGCCCGTCGTCGGCATGGAGAATTATAGCACTCTTGCCTCCTTTGTCTGTTGTCTTGAAGACGGTCGGCTCCTTTGGGAAATTTTCCAGGCGTGCCTCGCTGAGCATGGAGCTGGCGCAATCAAACCAGGCGCTCGCCCCGACCAGTTGCCCGGGGAGCAACTTGTTGAGCACCAGCGTTTTGAAGCCAACGGCTCCCTCCTCAAGCAAGCCGGCGTCCACCTGGATGATTGCTTTGCCCGGTTGGTCCACATTGAGATAAGCATCTTTCACATCTAGCGTGGTGAGTTGGAGGTTGTTCGTGATCGCGTAGCTGATCAAGGTGTGCACCGTGCCCAAAGTGGAAGCAGGCGCGAACATCTCCGAGCTCCAGGCGGCAAGGGTTCGAAACTCCCTCGCCACAAGCCTTGCCCGCCGTATCCAGCCCGGGCGCCGCCGCCAGTCCCTCACCAGCTTGGTTGTCAGGAGGGTGTGCTCGCTGAGGTCCTCGTTCTCGGTGGGAAACCGGGCAACACCCATCTCGATCAACCGGTTCAGCTCGGTGAGATCAGCTTGCCGGTCTATGGTTCGTAGTTCCTCCTCCGTGACTTCAGGCGGCTTCTCTCCATGCTCGTCCCACCATGGTTCATCACCGTCACCTTCCGCATTGTACCACTCATCTTCCATGGCGGTCTCAAGGTCTGCTTCCCACTCGGCAAGGCCCGCAAGCTCCTCATTGGGGATGTCGCCGTGGACCTCGTTGACACCTGCAAACCCAGGCGGGTAGAGAGTGGAGCCACCAGGAGAAGCAGCCGGGCTGGGTGTTGTGACCTGTGGTCTGTCGAGAAGTAGCCGTGGTCTCTTTGGTGCAACGGTGCCTTCCTCCGGCCTTTCTCTGGGAACCCCGCCTGTGCCAGACACGTCCATCTCATGGGACCCCTGTGCTTGAAGTTGATCTTGTGATCCCTGCTGTGGTCCGCTTGGCTCTCGTGGTTGCTGTTGGCTTCCTGACCCCTGCGCTTGAAGTTGATCACGTGATCCCTGTTGTGGTCCACTCGGCTCTGGTGGTTGCTGTTGCCTTCCTGACCCCCTTTGGTCAGCTTCGGAGGTAGTTGAGGTAGGGCTTGAAGGGGGATCACTGGCAGCTTCGTCAGGGCCAGGATTTGCTGGAACATTCGGCGTGCCAGCTGCCGGGGCTGTCGGTGTGGCCGCTGCAATGGCTTCGGCTGCGGCCTTTCCCGCTGCTTGTGCCAGCTGGTCCAAAGTGGCGCTGTCTGGCAAAAGCGGCACACGCTGGCCCCCAGCCGCTGTGTACAACGGCCTCTTCCTTCGGCCCTTTCCTAAGTAAGACACCTATAATTAAAAAAATCAGTAAAAAGAGTTTGTCGCCTTCTTCATTTTTTTTCTGGCCTTCTTCTTCATTTTTTCTCTCGCCCTGCTCCGCATCATAAGTTTATGTAATATTTTTCGTAACAATTTTCGTAAAATTTTATTTAATATTTTTTACAATAATTTATGTAATAATTTACATAAAATATTTTACAAAAGCGTTCGGGCCGTGCCCCGCATCACAAGTCTATTTGATAATTTATGTAATAGATTACATAAATTATTCTAAAAAAGCGTTCGGGCCGTGCTCCGCATCACAAGTTTATTTAATAATTTACGTAATAATTTACAAAAAATATTTTATAAACAATATGTTGAAACTGATACAAAAGCGTTCGGGGGGGCTCTGTATTATACGAAACCTTTTTGGTTATAACTCGAAACCTTTTTGGTTATAACTCGAAACCTTTTTGGTTATAACTCGAAACCTTTTTGGTTATAACTCGAAACCATTTTGGTTATAACTCGAAACCTTTTTGGTTATGGCACTGGTTGGCTTGCTGTTCCTCACCAGTTTATTTAATAATTTATGTAATATTTATTTAATAATTTATTTAATAAATTTTACAAAAGCGTTCGGGCCGTGCCCCGCATCACAAGTCTATTTGATAATTTATTTAATAACTTACATAAAACTTTTTATAAACAATATGTTGAAACTGATACAAAAGCGTTCGGGGGGGGGGGCTCTGTATTATACGAAACCTTTTTGGTTATAACTCGAAACCTTTTTGGTTATAACTCGAAACCATTTTGGTTATAACTCGAAACCTTTTTGGTTATGGCACTGGTTGGCTTGCTGTTCCTCACCAGTTTATTTAATAATTTATTTAATATTTATTTAATAATTTATTTAATAAATTTTACAAAAGCGTTCGGGCCGTACCCCGCCATGCAAGTTTATTTAATAATTTAAGTAATAGATTACATAAAATATTTACAAAAGCGTTCGGGCGTGCTCCGCATTATACGTTTGTTTAATAATTTATGTAATAGATTACATAAAATATTTACAAAAGCGTTCGGGCGTGCTCCGCATCACAAGTTTATTTAATATTTTATTTAATAATTTAAATAAGTTATTCTACAAAAGCGTTCGGGCCGTGCCCCGCATCACAAGTTTATTTAATAATTTATGTAATTATTTTTATAACAAATTACATAAATATCTTTTATAAACAATATGTTGAAACTGATACAAAAGCGTTCGCGGGGCTCTGTATTATACGTTTATGTAATAATTTTTTGTAATAATTTATGTAATAATTATTGTAATAATTTTTGTTTCAATTTTTGTAATAATTTATGTAATAATTCATGTGTTAATGTATTTAAATAAGGTTAAAATGATGGCTGGTGTCATAATATGTATAGTCGTATCTATCTAACTGTTATGATATGCTAGGTTAGCCATTATAGACCATAACTTAGATATATAGTACAAAAAATATTTTTCAAAAAATATTTTTTAAAATTTTTTTTTAATTTAACTTGGTTTTTGACCAGCATACTGTCATACCTGTAATATAGTTAACTGTTTTATTATATATTTTAAATAAGTATAATATATATAATAATAATATAATAATAATATATATGTATTTAGTTAGTTGTTATGATATGCTAGGTTATATGCTAGGTAATATACCAAGTTATATATAAATGTTGTTATATAGATAAGGTAAATAAGTTGTATTATGACGGTCTATATTTACGTATGTGTATAATGTCTGTATATAATACAATCATAATGTAATAATATATTATGGTGGTATTTCCATTTACAGAACAAGTTGAGGGCAAAAGTTAAGGTGTTTCTTGCTGTTCTTGTGTTGTTGCTGTTCAAAAGTAATTTTCAATATTTCATTAAAATCCTTTATGGTTCTTTCAATACTTAACTTTGTTCTTATCATAATGTAGTCCCTTATGAACTTTTTAATGTCTTGTTGTTCATGGTTATATAACAAACTATGATGAATATTATACATAACATCATATCGTTTTTCACTTATTTTCTTTTTTGTTTTTAGATATTCAAAACTTGGTAACTTATAAACAACAAGAAAACAAATAATATCATCTTCAATATTTCGGCGGTTAAATCTATTCTGAGTAACATGACAATCCATTAAGCGTAACCTGTTATTCCATACTGTCACTTCAGCATCTGTAGGTTTGTTATGATTGTATTTTATTATTGTATTTATAATATTGCATGGTAAATTTAATTTGTATAGTTCCATGTTTTTTTTGCAGAACCATTCGCTTTTAAGTTGCTGTTCAATATATTCTCTGATTTCTTCATATGTTTTTGTCATTGTTCTACAATACTTGAATAAGTCAATATTTCTTTAAGACATTTTTAATACAATAATAATATAACTAAATATTATAATTGTATTTTGGTTATACTGGTTGTTTACTTGCTTCTCTCTTCGCTTCTCTGTATAGTCTAGCGCGTTCGTTAATTTTCTCTTTATTGGCATCTCTGTATGCTTTTAGTTTATCTTTATTTTGTTCTTTTGTCCTTTCATAATATTCTTTTCGTTTCTGTGCTAGCTCTTCCTTCTTTGCTTCTCGTCTTTCCTTTTCCTTTTGTCTAAAATATTCCTTATGTTTTTCCATATACTCCCTTTTCTTTTGCTGTAAATGTTCTTTATTATTTTGGTAGTATATCTTTTTCCTCTCGTTGATAATGTCTTTTTTTGCTTCATACCTTTCCTTCGCCTTTTGCTTAAAGTATTCTTTGTGTTTTTGCGTATATTCATAATTAGCCTCTTGCTTTGACCTTCCAGAAACTTTGCTATTCAGCGTTCCCATCAGCTTTATATAATGTCCCTCTCGTTGCTTCAACTCGTTAACTGTTTCACAAGGATAATTTTCAACAAGTTCAATGTAAAAATAGTCTGTTCCGAGTTCTTTCATTGCTTGGTAAAACTTATAGTTTTGCGTTCTATCACATTTCATATCTAGTTTATGACGTTTGAACCTTCGTTCTAAATCCCATATCGTGCTACCGATGTATTTTTCGTCATTTAATGAATTTTTGATTACGTATATTTTTCCATTACTATAATCTTTGGTTTTACTCTCACTACTCGTCATAATTATTTATATAATTAACAAATCTTTAAGCATATTCTCAGATATAAACTAATAGTATTCCTTTGTCTTTTCGTTGTATTTAATATTAAATTTATTTAATGTGCTTTCCCTTACACTGCTTTGTAAATTTTTTTTGAGTTTATATATGACATCATAACGTTGTTTTCTCCATTTGGGGTCTTTTGGTTGTTCATCTTTTACGGTGTTTAGTTCATCTTTAACTTTGTCTTTTTCTTTTTCCAGAGTTGCTAGTTTTTCGTTGAGTTGCTTTACCTCATCTTCTAACTGCTTTATCCGCTTATCTTTTGCTGTATCAGTTTCTGTTCGTTCTATGACTCTTAGATATTTATGTTGCGCCACAGATGGGCTATGACGCATTTTCTGAGCCATCGCTTCTTTTTCTTTCCAAGTTAAATTAAACTTATTGTAAAAATGACTTATATAAACAGACCGCATTGTATCAATATCTAGGCCTTCAACTTTTGTTATTTCTCTCAAATATTTTAAAAGGGTTTCGTCTTGAATGGGTTTACCGTTGTTTTCAAACAAATATGTTCGTGGGTAATTCTCATAAGAATAATATATTAAATCAATTAAATCTCTGTCTTCAACGTCAACAAAGTTTCTTTGTATATCTTCTTTATAAAACTTTGAATTACTTACTTTATCACGACCTACATAAAAACTAACTCGTTGCCTGCCCGCGGTATATAACATAATATGATTTTCTTGTTTATTATAACCGCCTTTGGTGTGAAATTGGGCACTCGTATATACAGATGTTCTTAATGGTGGTTGCTTGATTAGTAAACTTAATAATAGGTATTGTAAATGTGTTCTATATGTTTTAATTTCTTTGTAATTAATAGAATTTAGTATATCTACAAAATAAGAATAATCTCTAAAATTCTTTTGCTTTTTTTCGCTTAATGTGTTTTCAGCATAATCTTTGCTTCGTTCCATCATTAATTTATGTCCTAAATTAGAAAAAGTTGTTATTGCACTTTCATTTTGTGGATGGTTGATTTTTAACCATTTACTAACCATAAAATAATAACTTTCTTTAGTGGATGTTGGTAGTTCAAGTTTGCTAATAAATTGTTGTAAGTTTCTTTTATTAAAGTTTTTAATGTAATTTTCTTTTGTAATATCTGGGTTTTTTTCTTTTAGTTTGTTGTATAATGAATTATACCTGCTTTCATCTTGTGAACTCCAAACAAGTTTTTTCTTACTATTATTTTCAGCCATTAATATATATACATATATTATATATTTATTTCTTTAGAACATTTTTTAAAGGTGTTTTTTTGTGTTTTGAAGAGGTAAAAAACCAATCTGGAAATCCCGGAAAACCAATCTGGAAATCCCGGAAAACCAATCTGGAAATCCCGTAAAACTGTTAAATATATTTGTCGTTTTCTTTTTTTATCTTATAGTATTCAAGAGTGCTTTTTTTTGGTGTTAATATTTCAAAATTATTTAATTTTGATAAGTAAGCATTTCTTTTATTCTGATATGAAACATCTTTATCTGGTGATGGTTTATTTAATACCTGTAGTTTTTCCATTACTCTATTTTCTATCTCTCCTAATTTGATATAAATTTGTTGCATTCCTTCTACAAGTTCTTCTCTTAAACATAACATGTTCAAATCTACTTTTTCTTCCATATAAAAAGTTTTAGATTAAACTTTTTATATATTATTTTTAATATCAATATTAAACTTGTTTTCCATTTTCTTAATTGCTTTAGGTATTGTTTTTTCTTCCCATAGAAGATACCTAGACCATGTTTGAGGCTTTTTAATATCAGTCCAAGACTGTGTAGCACCGTGTCTTGCAATATAGTTTTCTTTCCGTTTTTCATCCTTATTTTTTGTAAAATCACTTGCACCAGCTTGTCCAAATGAAACAGTTTTAGTCTTTCCTTCTTTATCTGTTATCACTGCATCATATTTTTTACCTTTAGACTTGGATTTTTGAATAACAACTTCAGGCATATTATAATATGATAAATTTTATTTCATTAATATATTTTTAATAACTTCGCCGGTATCTGTTTTTGGTTGTTGTTCTGGTGTTGTGTTCCGATTAAATGAAAAGTTGATAAAATGACTGTCAATTTCAACATTAATATCGCCGTTATCTCTTCTATCTATGTTAATTATTTTGTTGCCTTTTTTTGCTTTAAAAGAACACGGAATACACTTACATTTACCACCTTTGTTATTAATCTCTACTTCATTATGAAAAGGGATAATATGACTACAATTAGGACATATAATTTGTTGTGTTATTCCATCATAATTTTCATTATCTTTTGTATCTATATTCTCAATAGGACATTTTGAAACTTGATAATCACTTTGTTTCTTCTTTTTTCTCGGCATGTATATTATGTGTTAGATATAAAAGTATTCATATTATTAACAATTATGTTAAAAATGGTTAATAATATGTTTTTAAACTTGCTACTATAGGGTTTCATCTTCTCCAAAAAGCATAACAAACGAATTCTTTAATTCGTGTTGTAATTTCTTACTCTGTTCTACGCTTATGGTATTTGTAAGTATTTACAACAATTTAGAATTATTAAGGGGCACGGTCAGGGGGAATTTTTAGGATGATATTACTCATAATATTATCATTAATTAAATAGAAATTAATTTCTAAATATTATTAATGAGTGATATACCTATTATAAAGCCTATAAACATACCCGAATATAAATATAAACAGAGTAAATATGACATGGTTCCTAATCTTCCTTTTCGTTCTATAATTGTTGCATCGTCAACAGGTGGAAAGACTGTTCTTATTCAAAATTTACTTTTGAAGGTTTACCGTGGTTCTTTTGAACGCGTTTATATTTTCTCACCTAGTGTTAATTCTGACCCAGCATTTTATGATGTTAAGAAATATCAAAAGGAAGTTATGAAAGTAGATGATACAAAAGAAGACCTTTATTTTGAAGGGTTCAATCCTTCCGATTTACAAAAAATATTAGATAGACAAAAGAAGGTTATAGAGTTTCAAAAGAACAACAAAGAAAACAGTTTATTTAGTATATGTATTATAATTGATGACCACAGCGATGACCCAAAATTTATTAGATATTCAAATATGTTACATGGTTTATTTACTAGGGGAAGACATCAAGCAGTAAGTTGTATTTTATCATTACAAAAGTATTCATCAACGGCTCCAATCATTCGTCTAAATGCAAGTTCACTGTATATATTTAAGCTTAAGAACATGACAGAAGTTAATAGCTTTTTGGAAGAAAATAGTGCACTTGTTGATAAGAAGACTTTGTATGATATGTATCAACAAGCTGTTAATGATGCTCCATATTCATTTTTCTATATTAATATAAATAGTAAAGATATTAACAAGATGTTTTATGTGAGATTTGAAAAGGCTTTTTTGATTGAAGGTGATGAAGAAGATTGATTTTTACTTTTTGCTTTTGGTTTAGCTTTTGCTTTTGCTTTTGGTTTAGGCGATTTCTTACGAGATAATTGTTTTACTTGTTTCTTTAGTTCATCTATTTATTTAAGGGCATGTTGTAAAGCACTCCATAAAATCGGTGTTGTTTTTGTGTAGTCCATCCGTAAATATCCGTCCTTACCTTCAACAACAATATTTTCCCATTCATCAGTTAATGCTTCCTTCATTTCATTAGCAATAAATCCTATGCATTTTCTTTTTGTATCCTTTTTAATATATGTTTTAGGTTTAATACAATTAATTAAATCTAATGCTTTATTTTGGTCTATTTCAGTAATATTATCCTTTAATCTTTTATCAGAAGTATCTGTTAAAATTCCACTATAATTAATATCTCCAATAATATTTATACCTGATGAATCAACCTTAAAAATGTCCGTGCTTTGTATTTGTAAATAAATCTCTCCATCAAAATCATTATTCCTCATATATATTCGTTCAACATTACCCGCTGTTGTTGTATTAGTAATTTGAAATTTAGTTCCATACATATAAATAATATCATTAACAACTCTGAACTCTGGAGTTCCTGTAAAATTAAAATCAACTTCAAACTCGTTTTCTGCAGTTAACTTTCCAACAACATTTACTGTCTCATTACATGTTGTTGCTTTATTTAATGTTATTCCTGACGAGTTATTTAATTGTATTTGTATCTCACTTGCTTGTGGGTCTGCATTCCTGTTACCTTGGAGTGAAAAGTTCATTTGATTTATGGAAATAAAATTAGTTGGATTACCTGTTGTTGATTGTTGATATATACGGCCACTACTATTAATTAAAACATTATTGTTAAATGTTGTAGAAGCTTGAAAACTTGCTGTTCCACCAAAATTAGAATTACCACCTCCTACACTAAATTTATTTCCACCGTTGATAGTTCCTATACCTAAGCCTTCCATATAGCAAGAAATATGAGTATTTAATAATAATAACGATGAGCTGTCATTACTTGTATTAAAAGCACGAATATTAAAAGAATTGAACTGAATGTATCCTTGACTGTTTTTTATCCTTACTACATTACTAGCGTCAGTAGTTGCTTTAAAAAATTCTAAGCCATCATTATTAAAAACATTCATTAATGAACCATCCATATTAATATTAGATTTCAACCATAATGGTTTATGTATCATTGCCACACCTGTAGTATTATTACATTCAACATATGTATCAGTATCTCCATCACTTGCACCACCTAAAACTAGTCTTATCGCTTCTTGGTCTGTTCGTAAATCTAATGATGTATTAGATTTTGTAGTATTAACATATCTTTCAATACTTGTATTAGCATCTACTAATTCAATAGGATTACTAACACCACCACCTCCTCCACTTACTCCCGCTATTAATCCATCTACCTCGGTTTTATTATAATATGATGTTGCAATTTGTGTAGAAGTTAAATAATCGGTTGTTAATGTAGAAGTTGTAGCGTATGGAGCTAGTGCTGTTGCATTAATCCAATTATTAGCATCAATTTGAGTTTTTGTATAGTAATCATTATTAAGTTGTGTATTATTTTTATAATTATTAGTTAAATTAGTATTAATGGAATTTATAGCATTAAAATTAACAAGTGCTTTACCATCTACAACTGCAACAGCAGTATCTACCTGTGTTTTATTATAAAAGTTTGTATTTAGCTGTGTCGTAGTCTGGAAATTATTAGTTAAATTATTATTAATATCAGTTATTACTAAATCTTGACCTGCATTTAGTGCTATTATTGGAGCTAATTGTGTGTCCAATTGTCCCTGTGTTATTCCTCCTGCTTGAATGTTAATGTTTGATATTTCATTATCTACATATGTTTTAGTTGCGAAATTTTGTTGTATTGATGACGTGCCTGTTTCACTAACTTTAATGAACTCCGTAGCATAAACTACACTTGAACCGTCTAGTGTTATTGCTTGGTTATTACTCATTAATATTATTATTATATAGAAAATAATAATATTAATCATTTTTACTAATGTTTCATTAACTACGTTAATCATAAACTACTGAACTATCTGACCGGATCTCAACAACAGCTTCACTAATCATATGACAAAATATTTCCTGTATCATTTCATCGGTTGTTAGAGTTTTATAAGGGCGTATTTTTGCAGTCATCAAAGCTCCCATTTTGCTATTTATACCTGTCATATTAGCCTCATTCATTTTTTCAAATGTTATACCTAAAATAAATTTATTTGTTGCATATTGTTCATAAGTAATACTACAAGCATCTTGGTCTGGGTTCATGTAATTTAACATTCTTCTTAAAAAATACATATGTTCTGCTAAACTTTGACTTTCAAAATCTGGGTATTTTTTGTTAGCAATTTGTAACTGCCATGAAATATTATAATTCTTATCAGCAAATCCATAACCAGCGTCAGCTCCACTAGCATCAATTCCACGGTCATTAAATCGTGAATTAATCATAGGATTATAGAAATAGTTAAATCGTTTATGAACATAGTTATCTGGTAAATAATAATTATCTTCTTTTCCATTAGCTAAAACTGCTCCTCGTTGTGTTCGGTAGAATGTGATGAAACAACCATTCAATTTACTTGCTGATTTAACAACATTCATATTAATTTCTGTCCCTGACGCGTTGAAAGTTTGCGTTATTGTATGATACATTGGATAAACAATCTTCAATGAACCGCCTTGTAATAAATGACTTGTAATGTTATTATTTACAGCACTGTCTAAGGTTACAACTTCAGCTCTTAAAATAATATTATTAAGTTGCCATTTTGTTGTAGTGTCTCCTTCACTGAAATATGCACCACCCCTATCGCCTCCAATAGTTCCACGACTTTCTGAAGTTACTCCCTTAATTACTGGTTCTTCAGCATCTGATACGATTGTTATTTCAATTTCTAAAGGAGCATAACGAACTGGTAGATAATAATTGCTTTCTAAAAAACCACATTTAAATTGATGCCCTAGTCTAAAATATTCACCTTTACGAATACCACTAACCGAATGACGAGTATAACGATTAGATATTTTCCCCCATTTATTATGGTCACCATAATCTTTAGCACTTGCTCCGGTTGGTAATTCTCCTTCTGTTCTTGTAACACCATTATTAGCATTATTAACTCTTACAAATTGGTCTAATCCATTAGCATATTTATGTCTCCAGTCGTCGTCCCATCTAGGATTAGCGCTACTTTCAATGTCATCCATATGACGAACTTCATTTGACTTAAAACTGTTATACAATTCACAATGTCTATTATATTGGTCTATGTCTTGAACTAACTGGCCTCCTACCGTGCATCTATAACGATTAAAAAATCCGTGTAATCCTGATAGTGGTCTTAAAAATTGAGCATCTGTATCACCATCGTTTTGAAGATTAGCAAACATACGAATACTTGATAAATCTAAATATGTTCCGTCTTCACCCGTAATATAAAATCTAACGTTTTTATTTCCTGTTGAACTTGTGTAAATATTACTGCCTGATGGAAAATAATTAACGTGTCGTCTATCTGTTACATATTGGGCTGTTTTAGGTAAACCAAAATCTAACGCGGGGCTCATTACATCATTAGCTTCTGCGACTATGTTATCCATTATTATATATTTTAAACTAGATAATATTTATTTTTTATATTTCTTTTTATTATTAGTTTCTGGAGGTAGTATTTTCTTAACTTTATTTTCTTTATTATTGTGATAAACTATTTCTTGTTTATCTTCAACTATTTCTCTTATACTATCATAATCTTTTTTATTAATATTTTTGTTAAGTAAATTTGTTAATTTATTTTTGTTTGCTGTTAGCATTAACTCTTTATCTGGTCTATATTTTGTTTTATTCATTACTATATAATAGATTTAAACATATATTAACTTAATATATTAATGGAAAGTTTATTTGTCGGTACAACAGTGGGGTTTTTATTTCCTTTTTATACATATGCATGTTTATATATTGCTTATAATGCTTATCATAATATTCCTAAATGTAAACAATATATAATAAGTAAAATGTTTTACAGAAAAATCAAGTTATGTTTTGAATTTGATACTGACAACTTTGTTATTAATCAAATTAGTATTAATAATTTTCCTATCAAAACATCAATAAAATATGAAGTTGATGGTGTATTATACAAAGAGATTATACATATTAAACACGATGATTGTAGCGAGTTCCGTTTAAGGGTTTTTAGAAATACTGAAGAAGAAGACGTTACAAACTGGAACTATTACATGAATAACGGCCAGATATATACATTTAAATCTTTATCATATGATTATGTTTAGTTATTTATTCCAATTTTGTTGTTGTGTTTGTTGTTGTATAGTTCCCTCATTAGTGTGACTTGATACACCCATAGTATTATCTTCACCTACTTTAAATGTTCCTTGTGTTTTAAAATTATCAAATTTATGTGCTTTAACTGGGTTTGTAGTCCCGCTTTCAATCTTTATAGCATCTCTATCTAAAATACTAATTACATCTCCAGTATTTGAAAAGCGTAAATGATGTGGGTTTTTACCGCCTCTATTACCAAATGCTACAAACGGAGCATTATATGTAGTAGTAACATATTTTTGGTTATTACGATTATTTATTTCTTGAGCGACAGACGAGCCCAAGCTATGGCTTACCAACCTTGTAACATCTGGATGTTTTTCTAATTCATTAACTACATCTCTATATTTATCAGAAAACTGTAAATTATGAGTAGGAATTAAAAAAATATCACTGAATACATCATTTACTTTAGCCCCTATTCCAGATTTACCACCAGTTCCTGATATATATAATGTATTACCTGATTTAAACATTCCTGTATTATTAGCGTAAGCTGTTTTTAAACCTTCTACATCGTCAATATAATTTTTGTTTTCAACATTAACAACCTCTCTATATTTAGGATTTTGAAGCATTTGTTTATTATTAAAGTGTGCATTAAAATCATCTGCACGGGTTAATAACCTTTTCTTTTTCTTTTCATTATTATCTAAGTGTTCCTTTATAAAATCTTTCACGGGGTTAAATTGTTGATTGCTTCTTAATCTCGCTTGAAAGGATTGTAAAAAATTATCATCAATATTATCTGCTTCTTCGCGTAATCCTCTTAATGCCTGTCCTTCTCTCGTTAACTGATTTGTTGTTCTTCCCGTTCTTGCTAAATTTTGTAGAACTTCTGCAATTCTTAAACCTGCTGTAGCCATTTAATTATATTATAAATTATAAAAAAATCTCAGTATATTAATAATGTTAAGCAATCGTAAATTAACTTATAATAAAGTATATGTTGATAGTCAAAGAAGGTTACCACAAAGTGAAAGCAGTAGCGATTTTATAATACAAATGAATGAAAATTTAGAAACACACCCTAACACCGTTATGTATGTAATGGACGAAGTTATACCACAATCTTATTATACAACTCCTGAAGGGTTTTTTCAATTTTTATATGTTATAGTTTATAATAATTCAAGCGGGTTAGTTGAAGCGTATTTAACAATTGATTTAAAAAATCAAGTATTTTTTGCTTCTCAGTTAGTAGGTAGAATAAGTAATTTATTAAGTCAAGAAGCAGTCAGTCAAAGTCTTCCTTCTAACCTTTTTACTGCAAGTTATGACAGTGACCAACGAAGAATGATATTGAATATTACTGATAATACGTATAGTTTTAAAGTTCCAACTGATAAGGAACTACAAGAACTCGCGATATGGCAAGGTAATAATATTTTAGACCCTATGAGCTTAAATAATATTATAGGTAATTATGAAGAACAAAAACCAACTGCTACAACATGGACTAGCGGGTTGATGAACTTGAACCCATTTAATTCATTATTTATCGTTTGCACTGAGTTAAGCGATTTTCATTATTCCGCCCCTGATGGATATAGTAATAGCATAATTAAAAAAGTGAATATGATGTTTAATGTAGGTGGAGTTACTGTTTCTACAAATGCTCCACTTGTAAATGACTGGATTGATGTTTCCAATAGGTCATTAAAAAGATTTAGATTTAGAATTACAGATGCCCGTGGGAAGACCATAAATTTGCATAACGCGCCTGTTTCATTTACTTTATTATTTGTAAATTTATAAGATTTCTATTTTATTTCTATTTATAATAATTATAGAAAAAATATAGAATATATTATATATGTCTGAGACACCTGAACCAATTATTGAAGAAGAGCCTAAAAACACTATTGAACAAGCAACACAAGAAGCACAACCAATAAATAATGATGTTAAAACAGAAGAGAATATTAAAAATGAAGTTAAGCAAGAAGAGAATGCAAATGAAGAAACACAGTTTAAAAATAAAACTGATAGGATGAAAAACAAAAAAGTTAATTGTAAAGACTGTGGAGCAAATCTAACATTAAAAACATTAAGATATAGTCATAAATGTAGTAAACTTGAAGATAAACCGATTACGCCTAAACCTAAAACAAAAACAAAAGTTAAAGCAGTTCCTATTCAATCAATACAAGCACAAAATGAAGTTATACAAGAACCATCCACATCTGTTAAAGAAGTTAAACCAAGGATTATACAAGAACCACAGCAACCAGTTATAATTAGAACACCACAGCAACAAATGATTGATAATTATAATCTTATGTATAAAGACTATTTAAATAAGAAAAAGGAAAAAGTTAATAATTTATGTTCTAATATGTTTTCAGGAAATTTAAGAACTAAGAAAAGATAAATATTATCTAAATTATAATATAATGTTTTCAAAAAGATTTGCACGAAAATATACGAAAAAACAACACCCAGATGATATGAAGGGTTTCAAGATAAGCACATCAACTAAGCAATATTCACCTTTTGAGATGCACGACACAAGATATTTAGAACACCTAAAACATCATATGAAATTAAGAGAAACACAAGAAGGTAGTGTATTAAAGCGAAATGAATTGTTACAAAGTAACAAGAGAGCTAACTATCAATTAGAAATTGATAGATTAATGAACGAACTGCATAGACCTAATTTACCACATTCAACAATAGAGCATATGGAGAAACGGATTGAAGAATTAAAAAAATTAAAGTTTGTTTAATAATATTATAATCTAAATTAATATTTTTATCAAATGACGACAGTATCACAAACAGCACAATTTGAATTAAATAACCCTTACGCAAAATATGGATTAAAGCGAAGACCAACATTTGAAGAAATTGTTGGTTTAATAAGTGATGACAAAAAGGCATTACAACCATTACCAAACCGTGAGGCTACAAGATTTAGAAATAGTCAACAGGGTAGTTTCTTTGATGGAGCTGATGCTATGGAACTATTAAAAGAACAACAAAACAGAATATTAGACAGACAAATGAGAGAAAATATTATTAGAAGACAAGGAGGAACACATCATTTAAATATGCATCATCATAATTCTTCAAGTTCTTCAACACCAGCGTCAGAAACAGCTAGAGAGATAACGGAAGATGAAGCTAATGAGATGGTAGCAAGACAGGTAGCATTAGAACAGGAAGCGATGATAAGAGAGGAAGCATTTAGAGAACGACAGCAAGAAATATCACAAAGCTTTGGACAACGGCTTAGAGATAATGCTACAAGTTTGTTATCAGGATTATTACCATCCAGAAGACCCGATAATATTGATATTGGAACTCCTTCAAGTATTGATGAACAAATAGCACAAGCAGAGGGAGGTTTCACGCTTACACCACAACTTACACCACAAAATCAACCATCATCGTCAGCAAGTATTCGTCAACAAGAACCATCATCAACAGCAGGTATTCGTCAACAAGAACCACCGTCGTTACCACCACCACCACCCATTGATGAATTAGATGATATACCACGGCTAGAAAAACGCGTAGCATTTATAAATGACTTCAACCCCGAAACACTCATGAATGATGATAGCATTACATACCGAGGATTGTTATTTCAGGTTTATGTTCGTGGATTAATGACAGAAAACATGATTGAAATGCTTAATAAGACACCAACGAACGAACAGAAAAAACAGCTTATTATAGGTATTATGGAAGGTTTAAAACAAAATAATGAGTGGAATACTGATTTTACTCGAGAAACATTACAACAAAAAGTTAAGGAGTTCAAACAAATTAGAAATAGATTAACAAATCAACCTTCAAGTTCTTCATCTGGTATAGGACAAGCTATTGCATCAGGAGCACAAGAAGGAGCGAAAGCAGTAGCGAAAGCATTAGCTGTGAAGGGTGGTGAAGTGTTAATTAAAAAAGCATTTGGAACATAAGCTTTCTAATATAATAATATGAGGAAACATTTAAATCTTACAAAAGAAAAACTACCTAAAAAGATGAGACGGAAAACAGACGATGATGAATTATTTTTAATTGGAACATATATTAATTATTTGAATACACAAGGTTATGATGTTGATGCAACTGCTAATAAAAATATACAAGCTGATTTTCCAGAAATTGAAGGTGTTGAATGGCTATATGATAGTCAGGTAAAAGACTATAAAAATTTACTTAAAAATAAAAGAGATAAAATGACACAGACATTTAGATATATGTTAAGACAAAATGAAAGTATTAAAACACCAGATGAAGAAGTTAAACAGATACAAACAGATGAAAGCGATGACACTATAAAAAGTAATGAGAAAGAACAAGAAGGAGACCGAGAAAAAACTCAAAATAAATCAGTAATGAGGAGAGCTTATGATGCTATGTTTGGAGAAGACGAATTTAAAGAAGAAAGAGAAGAAATGAGAAATAGAAGACAACAGTTTGATAATGATGATGTAGAGCGTGAAGAAACTGTAGAGAAAAAACAGAGTGAACAAAGCGATAATAGTTTACCTATGAATGTTAAGAAGTCTTATGAGCCTTCTGCATCATCCTCATCAAGTTCTAGAAGAAGTTCAAACAGAAGTGTTTTAATGCCACTTGAAGAAGAAGCATTAAGTGATTATATTAATTCTTCGCCTGTTGAAACAGTGCAAAGTTCCATTCCTAGTGATAGAACTATTGAATATGTAGATGACGCAACACCGCCTGTTAGTGTTGTTAGTTCTCGCAGAAGTCAAGAAACAATAGAATACATTAGAAGCAGAAGTTCCAGAGGAAGCGCTAGGTCAATAAGAAATTAATTTTCTTTTAATGGTTTAAAAACTTTACTTAAAGAAATATATGTATTAGTATATAAATATAAGAATGTCTGAAACAATTGAAGATATAAAACCGGTTCAAACGGAGGAGGAACAAATGAAAGTTAAAATACTTAAAGACCTTATAAAATCCTTACGGAAGCAAGTAGATGAAAAAAAACCTTATAGTAACAAACTTCCAAAAGACCCAGAATATTTTAGAAAATATCAAGCAAAATTATACAAAGAAAAATTAGGCGAAAAAGTTGCCTGTGAATTATGCGGAAAATTACAAACATTAAAACATATCAAAGAACACCAACAAAAACCTATATGTTTGAGGAACAGAGTAGTAAATTCTATTGTCTAAAAAGCTGGTTTAAAAAAGTGTATTAAAGAAATAATATAATATATAAATATATATATTATATTATGACATCATTACCTTTGACCTTGGAAGCCGTTAAATCGTCACTTAACAACTTAACATGTAAAGAACAATATGACTTTAAATTACTTTCAAAATTAATTAATTCATCGTTATTACAAACTGACCCATTCAATGGACACGAAAACGAAAAAGAACAGCTTATTAAATACACGAAAGCAAAGGGCATCATTAAATACAAAAAAGCTAATGTATTTGGTCGTGTGTTTTGCTTAGGGGGTGTAGGATTACAAAGCTTAAGGCGTGAAGTGAGACATACAATTTCAAACCAGTTTTATTATGATATTGATATTAAAAATGCACATCCAGAAATATTGTTACAGATATTAAAACAAAATAATTATCCTAACTTATGTTATTTGAAAAAGTATGTAAAAGATAGAGATTATTATTTAAATGAAGTTATGAATATATACAATGTTAATAAAGATGATGCAAAAACCCTTTTCATAAGTCTATTATATGGAGGAGGTTTTGAAAGCTGGGCTGACAAACATAATATTGATATAAGCAAAAGAAACGATTTTATACAACATTTACACGACGAAATGAAAGCTATACAATGTTTAATCGGAAACAGTAATCCTAAAATTAAAAAAGCTGTTGGTGAAAAACCTAACATTAACGCCACGATTACAAGTTATTATTTACAAGAGATTGAAAACAGAATTTTGGAAGAAGTATTTAAATATTGTAATGACAACAACTATATAAAGCAAAATCATTGTGTTTTGTGTTTTGATGGTATTATGCTATTGAAACAAAGCTTTAAAAAAGAGGTATTACAAGAGTTAAATACATTGATTAAACAACAGTTTAACCTAAATTTACAATTTGTAGTGAAAGAAATGAACGAAGGTTATACTGATGAACAGATAGAAAAAGCACAAGTAAATAAATTAAGAAGTTACGAGGAAGTAAAAGAAGAGTTTGAAAAAGATAACTTTAAAATCAGAGAACCTTTGACATATGTTGAAATCAGAAAATTAGACGATGTTGTAATTAGAAGAGATGAAGCAGAGTTTAAAAAAGTAAACCGAAACAAGAAATATGAAGAAATTGACGAAAAAACTGGCGAGATAGTAAAAAAGGCTTTTATTGATAAATGGATGGATGACGAAGATATATTAACTTTTGAAAAAATGGATTTCTTACCTTGTGAAGAAGCACCTGACCATACATTTAATACATTTACGGGCTTTGAAGCAGAAAAGAAAAATTTAATAAAAACCGATATCACTAAGTCTAGAATGTGGTTTCATATTAAAGATGTTGTATGTGGTAGCAATGAAGATAGTTTTAATTATCTTATGAAATGGTTTGCTAAACTGTTCCAATCACCACTACAAAAAGCGGGAACAGCATTAATATTAAAATCAGGACAAGGAGCGGGAAAAGATACGTTAGTTGATTTTATAGGTAGTTTGTTAAATTACAAAGATTACTATTTTAATACAGAAAATACGGATTTGATTTTTGGACAATTTAATAAAGATATTGAGCAAAAGATATTAGTTGTAATTAATGAAACTAGCGGTAAGGATACATTTACAATTAATGAATATATTAAAAATGCCATTACACGGCAGACAGTTCCAATAAACGAGAAGAAAAAGACACCTTATACAGTCAGAGATTGTAGTGCATTTGCTTTTTTAACAAATAATAACAATCCAGTAAAAATATCACCAGATGATAGACGCTTTTTTTGTATAGAAGCTAGCGATAAATATGCTAAGGATGCTAATTATTTTATCCAACTACATAAGGAAATTAAAAGCGGAGAATATGACAGAGCATTTTTTGAATATTTCAGACAGTTAGATATTAAAGCTTACGATTATATTAACAACAGACCCACTAGTGATATGTATGAGGATATGAGAGAGTTGAATATTCCAGTAGTCGCTAAGTTCTTGGAGGATTTTATTGATACAACATTAAACACAGTTCCAGTAAATCCGTATCAGATTAAGGCGAGTGTATTGTTTAATAGATTTACAACATATTTAACAGACAACAAATATACAAATATGCACTACAACCCTGAGAAGTTTGGGATTGAATTGAAAAAGTTTAAAGGCTTTTCCAAGCATAAAAAAATGGATGGAGCTTACTATAACTTAGACAAGGACGAGCTAAAACAATGCCTATCAGATAAATATAAAATAGAGTTTGTAAATGATAGAGATGGTTTTGATGACAATTGAACAGACCAAAATACCACCATAATATATTATTATATTATGATTGTATTATATACAGACATTATACACATACGTAAATATAGACCGTCATAATACAACTTATTTACCTTATCTATATAACAACATTTATATATAACTTGGTATATTACCTAGCATATAACCTAGCATATCATAACAACTAACTAAATACATATATATTATTATTATATTATTATTATATATATTATACTTATTTAAAATATATAATAAAACAGTTAACTATATTACAGGTATGACAGTATGCTGGTCAAAAACCAAGTTAAATTTAAAAAAAAATTTAAAAAATATTTTTTGAAAAATATTTTTTGTACTATATATCTAAGTTATGGTCTAGAATGGCTAACCTAGCATATCATAACAGTTAGATAGATACGACTATACATATTATGACACCAGCCATCATTTTAACCTTATTTAAATACATTAACACATGAATTATTACATAAATTATTACAAAAATTGAAACAAAAATTATTACAATAATTATTACATAAATTATTACAAAAAATTATTACATAAACGTATAATACAGAGCCCCGCGAACGCTTTTGTATCAGTTTCAACATATTGTTTATAAAAGATATTTATGTAATTTGTTATAAAAATAATTACATAAATTATTAAATAAACTTGTGATGCGGGGCACGGCCCGAACGCTTTTGTAGAATAACTTATTTAAATTATTAAATAAAATATTAAATAAACTTGTGATGCGGAGCACGCCCGAACGCTTTTGTAAATATTTTATGTAATCTATTACATAAATTATTAAACAAACGTATAATGCGGAGCACGCCCGAACGCTTTTGTAAATATTTTATGTAATCTATTACTTAAATTATTAAATAAACTTGCATGGCGGGGTACGGCCCGAACGCTTTTGTAAAATTTATTAAATAAATTATTAAATAAATATTAAATAAATTATTAAATAAACTGGTGAGGAACAGCAAGCCAACCAGTGCCATAACCAAAAAGGTTTCGAGTTATAACCAAAATGGTTTCGAGTTATAACCAAAAAGGTTTCGAGTTATAACCAAAAAGGTTTCGTATAATACAGAGCCCCCCCCCCCGAACGCTTTTGTATCAGTTTCAACATATTGTTTATAAAAAGTTTTATGTAAGTTATTAAATAAATTATCAAATAGACTTGTGATGCGGGGCACGGCCCGAACGCTTTTGTAAAATTTATTAAATAAATTATTAAATAAATATTACATAAATTATTAAATAAACTGGTGAGGAACAGCAAGCCAACCAGTGCCATAACCAAAAAGGTTTCGAGTTATAACCAAAATGGTTTCGAGTTATAACCAAAAAGGTTTCGAGTTATAACCAAAAAGGTTTCGAGTTATAACCAAAAAGGTTTCGAGTTATAACCAAAAAGGTTTCGTATAATACAGAGCCCCCCCGAACGCTTTTGTATCAGTTTCAACATATTGTTTATAAAATATTTTTTGTAAATTATTACGTAAATTATTAAATAAACTTGTGATGCGGAGCACGGCCCGAACGCTTTTTTAGAATAATTTATGTAATCTATTACATAAATTATCAAATAGACTTGTGATGCGGGGCACGGCCCGAACGCTTTTGTAAAATATTTTATGTAAATTATTACATAAATTATTGTAAAAAATATTAAATAAAATTTTACGAAAATTGTTACGAAAAATATTACATAAACTTATGATGCGGAGCAGGGCGAGAGAAAAAATGAAGAAGAAGGCCAGAAAAAAATGAAGAAGGCGACAAACTCTTTTTACTGATTTTTTTAATTATAGGTATACCTAAGTAAGACCACGGCAGGCCCCGCATGCTGAGGATGCTCTCGGCACTCCATTGCTGCTCCTCTGGCAGCCTTCGAATGGATCTGGTTTCGAACACCCCGTCGCTTGTGCCAATGATGTGGGCACCGTTCCTTTCATGGATACCAAGCCAAACTCCCCGACACCATTGGAGATCACCTCGGTGCTTGGTCGGGTGGTAATAGAGAACCTGCTCGCCAAGAGGAACAAGTTGAGAAAGGCCCGGCCGTTCATGAGCTCAAAGCTGGTTGCCCCACGCGGGTTCACAGCGAACCTGTTGTAGAGGAACGCGGCGTGCCTCATGATCCAAGGGTAGAAGTGGCGGTGGCCCTCAATGGCGGCCCCGACACGATTTTCCACAAAAGCCCGCAAGGTGCGGCCATTCGTCCGGACAGTCTGGACCGCCTTCTCGACCTGCCCGTTGCTCTCATGGCTTCCTCGTGGAACCCAGCGCTTTTCTGTTGCCAGGCCCAGCTTCGAGCGGCAGGCCTCACAGGCATTGATGATCTGCCGAATGGCTGGCTCGGGGTCGCCCTGGAAGAGCACAGCCTGGCCAGGAGCAACACGCAGCGAAAGTCGAACCAGCTGCTCCACCACTCGTTTCAGAGCTCCAGCCCCTTTCTCCAGGACCGGCACCGCAAGCAGCCAGCCCGTGGTGTCCTCCGCCGCCACCAAGGTGAGTCCATATTGGTCTCGGTAGTCCACCGCCTCGGCTTCTCCTTCCTCCGCCTTCTCCCCAGCAGCTTCACCTTGAACTGCCGCCTCAGCACCATCGTCCGCGTCACCTCTGTTTTCGCCCTCTTGGATCTCATGGCGGTGCTTGGTGAAGGTGATGGCGTAGTCGATCTCGATCTTGGGGATCTTCCTCGCTTCCTCGACCGGCTGGTCAGGCTTCGCCTTTGGATGGGGCGACTGGTGTGCCCGGCCCAGCACGCACGCCTCACACCAAGCAGCAAAGGGGTGGTGCGTTGCATTGTGCAACGCTTGCTGGGCTGCGCTCGGCAGCCGGGGCAGCTTCGGCACGTCAGCCACCCGCTCGTTTTCTTGGAACATCTTCTTCGCAACCTCGGTGCTAAGCTGCTTTTCCAGGATCTCATGGTGGTCCCGGAGTCGCCTCAGAATCTTTGCTTTGCCCCCGGACTTTGCCAAACCAAGCTTGGCACAAAGCTCCCGCAAGTCCTTCAAAGGGGTTTCTTGCTCAAGGCGCACGCCCTCCAATTCCTCCACGTTGTCCGGCTCCTCGCTCTCATGGACCTGGCCCTCACCGACGAACTCCAGGGGAATGTCACCGACGCCTCCTTCAGCTTGCCCGGCCATCACCACCTCTCCGCCGGCAGGCTCCTTGAAGTAGTCTAAAGGCTGGGTGAGGAGGTTCTTCGGCAACTCGTCCACATGGAGGACCATCACTACATCATGGCGGCCGGCCAGGTCCTCATCGAAGTCCTTCAAGTTCTTGGGCGCTTCCTCGAACTTCACCGTCTCCATTGCTAGCACCTGAACCCATAGGTCACCGGCCTTGGGAAGGCCCTTGCTGCCCTCGACCTTGACAAACACAGCCACCCAGGACCAGTCGGACACATCCCAAAGGGACCTTTCAAGCTCAAGCTCTTCCGTGGCGTGGCAGATAAGAACTGGAAGCCCACTGGGTACAATGTGCCACCCGGGAGTCTGAACCACATCCTCCAGCTCCGGCGGCAACGGGCCCATGTCATCGAAAGTCATCATGTTGATGCCCCGCCTCTGGCTGTGGTCCTCGGCGCTCGGCGCCTTGTGAGCTCGGCCACGCCTTCTTGGAGCTCCGCAGGCTCCCCTTCCCCACTCGGAACGGCGATCTCGGAAATCATTGCTCCAACGGTCAAAGTGTTCCTTCTCAAGCGTATTGGGACTTGGTGGCCGTCCTTGTGGATCATGGGTGCTCCCCTGCAGTCTCCAAGAAGCCACCCTGCACGAAGAAGGCGGCCCAGGGAAATGATCACCGACTTGACCCGGGCAATTGAAAACCGCTCCCGGATGGTGACCGACTCACCGTTCAGAGTTGCAACGGCCACCTCCAGGATCCTGGTGTCGAGCTCCTTGATCTCATTGCCCTGGGCATCCTGCATGACCACCCCCGACTTTCTAGTAGGGCAGCCAAACTTCCGCAGAGAGGCGGGCGCAACACTGATGTCGGCCCCACTGTCAATCACGACGTCGACCTCTGCTGGCCCATGGCAGCTGACTGCACACACTGTTGCCACCGGTGCTGCCTCATAGCTAGCCAGCGTGTACTGACCATCACCGTCCGTCACATCCATGGGAAAGACCTGGACACCCTGGGGGTACTCTAGCAGTAGCACCTGGCCGGCCGACGTCTGGACACCAAAGGGGAACTCAAGGGCATCGTTGTTGTGTGCCTGGTTGCCAAAGAGGAACTCAAGGGCCACGTCGTTGTGTGCGTGGTTGCTGGAGGCATTCTCCCTGATCCCCACGGCCGACAACACAAGCACACCGGAACCCTCAAGCGAGAACTCCCCCTCATCATCAAGCTCGGAAATATCAAACACTTCTGTGAAGCGGCAGCCGGGAGGCGTCGTGCACGAGTAGGCTGCCACCATGTTGATGCCGTACCCGCCGTTGCCTCGCATGGCTGACGCCGAAGAGGGCACCGTGCTCGCCGTAGTGGAGGTGCCCGCGCTCGAGCTTCCCGAGCTGGCTTGCGATGGCGGCCGCTGCTCCAACTGGTTCACGCCTTTTCCTTTCCCCTTCGGGCACTCGTTCTTCCAGTGCCGGGGGTCGCCGCAGATGTTGCATCCACCTCCTTTTCCTTTTCCCTGCTTGCCTTTTCCATCTTTTCCCCCTGCGGCCCAGGCGTTCTTGCCCCAGCTGTTGCCAGACCAACCGCCAGCATTCCAAGTGCCAGCGCCGCCTTTCCAGCCACCATTGTTGCTTCTCCAACCGCCGTGCTCCACCCAGTTGTTCCAGCCCTTGCCGTCTCCGATCTTGCCCTTCTGCTTGCCCTTGTCTTTGCCTTTGCCCTTCTGGTCCTTGCCTTTGCCCTTCTTGCCTTTGTCCTTTCCTTTGCCCGTCACGACATCGACGTCCATGGGCTGCGGCTCGTCCTTCCTTGCTCCACGGCCCGGCTGCAAGGAAGAGGTCCAGGGAGCATTCATATTTTCGTATTGAAGGATCCACTCCCTGACCTCCTCGTAGGTAGTTCTGCTGGTCATGCGTAGCTGGATCTGGCTTTTCAGAGGGTCCCTCATGCCATTCACTATGGTGGCCAGAACCAGCTCAGCCGGGAACTCCTTCCCCGCAGCGTCCTCATACATCCGGAGGGCCTCCTCGTACTTCACAATCTGCTCGTGCAGCCCCGTGCCGGGCTGGAAAGTCCACCCGGCCAGCTGCCTCAGCAAAGCCAGGCTGCGCGCCTTCTCTTTCGGCTCCATGGCGTTCCTCAGGACGCGCACCGCTTCAAGCCCATTCTTGCTGCCCTCCAGGTTCTTTATCAAAAGGAGCGGCCGGCCTTTCACCAGCGAACACAGCAAGCTAAAGAGCTTCCTGCTCCTCTCCACCTCCAAGTCGCTAAGGAGGCTGTGGTCCACCTCCGTCTCGGGATCTATCCCCTTGAAGTCATCTTCGAATGCGGGGTCGTGCCCGCACACACAAGTCGAAAACTGGAACCACCAATCCTTCCAGCCTCGAAGCTCTTCTTCTCTGGTTTGGGGCTTGAAGACATCGACCTTCAGCCCCTTCATCATGTTGTCTGCCCTGGTTGCAGTTGCTGTTGCCTGCGCCGCTGCTGCCGCACTCTCCGTCGTTGACAGCAGCCTCCCAAAAACACCATTGAACGCCTGCTCCAGGCGCTGCCTCACCAACCTGTCCACTTGGTCCACAGGAATCATCGTGGGCGATCCGGGCGCTCCTTGCTGTGCGGCTTGCCCAGCCGCCTGCGCTGCCGCTGCCTGGGCAGCACCATTTGCTGCCTGCCCTGTTCCATCCATTTCTGCGCTTCCACGTCCAAGCCCTGCAGGTAAATACTTGCAGGCCCCTTCCCAGAAGCCTCTGCTGAAAACTCCTCCGTCCGCTGCTCGCTTGCTCCCTGCTGTCTGCCTCGGCCCACTTATCCCAAAGTGGCCACCAAAAGAAAATTCCGGACGTGCCTCGCCCAATTGAGGTCTTACCGTGAAGAAAACCGGTGGGCACAGTGAAGTGCAGCCACCCGTCGGTGGGCCCAGCGAAGAGCAGCCAGCGACAAAGGAGAGCAGAGCTATTATGCGGTGAAACGATATGGGTCTCGAGGCTCTGGGCCTAATTCCTACCCGGAAGACCCAGCCACCACCGCCCCTACGAGGCTTAGGTGGACCGGGCTCCGCTACCATGCAAATCTTTTCCCTTGATGATTTCAGGGCTGCGTTATGTGCTGTCAGTGTACAAAGGGCAGGGTCACAACTGTTGCAACTAGAGATGTTGAAAGGCACTCACGAGCGACCCTTCTGAACCCATGTTCAAGCGTAGTTCGCGCGCACACATACACACAGACAGACCGACCGACCGACCCACAAACGGACAGACGGAGCCGCAAGGAAGTCCTTCTGGGAGCTGACTTTGCCGGTTTCATCCACAGACACGTTGATGCTGCAGTTCGTCTGTGTCCAAACCCGCGCACCATCGTCGTTGTATCCACAGGTGGTCAAGTCAGTCTGCCTGGGATTCTGACAAGACTTTCGGGGGTGGGGCTTCTGCTGGATCTTTGACCCGGGCCGGGCCTGTCGCAAATCTGCATCCCCAGGCTGCTGCAGTACTTGACGGCTGTAGCATACGGTACTTTCTCTTGATAAACCCCGCAGGCGTGAGCCTCCCGGTACGCTCCAACTGCGCAGTCCCTTCCGTAGCCCAAGCCCTCCTCAAAGCAGCGCAGCTCACAGTACTTGTTGTTGACCCAATTGTCGGTATTGCTGCACCTGCTCGTGAAACTGGAGCTTGAGCGATTCTCACAAAAGTTGTCTGGTACCCAACTCGGCGGACGGTTGTTTGAGCACCCGTCGCAGCAGTAGCTTCCCCCAGCAAATGCAGCTGGGTTTGTGCACTGCATTTTGCTCTGCCAGTTCCGGCTGCCGCCCCCATCTGTAGCGATCTTGCCGTTGTAGAAATACAGATGCACGCATGCCGGTGGCACGAACTCATAGTACGCCGAACCAACCTTGAGAACAGAAGGAATGGTCGCGTCGCACTCGTCTGCATGACAGGAAAGGTCCTGTGACAACACAACGACCGCCTGGAAGCTGCAGCCTCCACTGCCACTAGCAGAACACAGAGCCTGGAACAAGGCTGAGGAGGAATGGACAGTCAAGACGTCGTTGGAGCTATACTGGCTGCTGAGAAATTCGAAGCGTGCACCTTTCAGAAGAAAGGCGCCCTTTGGCAAATCCTCGCACAGCGGATACCCATCACCCAGGTAGTTGTCGTCCAGATCCATCTTGGGGTAGGCATCATGCCACTCCGGCTTCATTTGCATCGGGTCAATGAGATTCCTTCCTGGAGAGTATGTAGAGCGGTGCAGAGTACACAAGACTCACACTCTGAAGATCAAGTGCAGCCTCGCAGCCGGTTCCACTGCCCTTGACCACTTCCAGGTTGCTCCGCATGAGCTGCCGGTCAAAACCGGTTAGAACACTGGCAAAGGTCATGATGTCCTTGCGAGCTCAAATGTGCCGACCAGCACGGCCAAACTATCTCCGGAGTCCTCGTTGTCATAGGTCGGAACAGGATTGCCTCCGATGAGAACTTCAGAGCCATCCGGGTTGAGCTGCACCGTGCCCACCGTAAACAGCTGCATTACTTCCCGCGCGTAATTCCTGAGTCAGCAACGAACGGGCTTGAACGACACGCACATCTGCGCGAGACCAAGCACGTTATGTTGTTTACTCAGCTCATGAACCATCTGGAAGCGGCCAGGCGTCTCATCTGGATAATTCTGGTCATGGTCAAAGGCCGAGTTCTTGAAGAAGGAGAGATACTCTCCTATGCTTAATTTGCCCGTGCAAGCCGGAGGGCTGGACACGCTGCACTTGCGCTTCAAAAATTACAACAAGATGCCCATGAGGGGACTCAGCGTGACCTCCCGGAGCAGATCCAGGTAGTTTCCGAAGGCCCCCCGCACCAAGATGTCATAATAGTTGACCCAGGTCCTGAGAGCCACAGTCTCCCACGCGCAGTCAGAATACCCTTGGGAGGGCCGAGGTGCTCGAATTGATAGAAGTAAGTGAAGCCGCCCGTTCCTGCACAATCCCGAGAGAGGGTAGCATCTTGAGACAAATTCCCTCCCGGCCTGTCACCAAGATCTGCGACAAGGCCCAGGCGACGCGTTGCCGCAGCTGGTCGGGAGCTTCCATGGCCTCTCAGCAGGGTCGTGGGGGCTCCTCACAAGGCGATTAACTCTGCTGCAAGCCTGATTGATCCAGGCGTTTGTGCGGGCGAACCGCGACCTGGCACTTGGCGTCGCTGGACACTGCACAAGCAGTAGGAGGAGCAGGGTGAGCAGGAAACGGGGCGCAGCAATGTCACAGCAATTCGATGTGCAGGGGCTCTCAGGCAACAAAACCTGTCGCGAAGCACCAACCAAACTCCTTGCTCGGATGGTCCTCGGTCGCAGACAGCCCCTTGTTTCATCTAAGTGCATGTAGGCATACAGACCTCTAGTTAGCATGTTTACACAGCATGATACAATGATACATCAATGATACATCATTACATCTTCATTTCGGAGGCGAAGCTCAAGGTCCAGGTCGACTTCCGCCTCGCTGAAGCTTGGGAAGAACCTCCGCCGAGGCTGAGATCGCATGATACTTGGAGTTTTGGCCTGTTCGGGGCTTCATGGACACGGTATAGAGTTCAGGGCTTAGGGTTTCTGGTGTAGGCAGGAGCACTGAGTCCGGCCCCTTCCTCTCCGCCAGGCAGCATGAAGAAGGGCATGTTGTTGCCGAGGGAAGGCTGGTTGGCCGCTTCACCAGGGGAAGGGCATGCCTCAGAGGTGTGAGTGGCAACCTAGCGGCTGCTGTTCTTTTCATCAAACCCTGCGTCGATGTTGCAAGGGAGAGGTCTTCCGAAGAGGTCGGAGGTGCGAGGGCCAGCGCCAAAGACTCCGACTGCAGAGATGTTGGAAGGCTCAGGTAGCGGATCTCCTCACCGAGCGGGCCCACCTTCCGGGACCGACGACGGAGCAGCCGACATGAAAAGAGATCAACTTGAACTTGACCTGTCGCAAAGCATCCGAGGCACATACTGAAGGTTCTTGTCGGCCAGCGCCGTTTCAAAACGCGACATGTCATGGCTCGCTGGGTACACGAGCTCGTAGCCTGTGTTTGCCCACTTGGTGATCGCACTGGCTCCGCCCGGATGCTGCGTCACCCAAGCTGAGAAGTCGTAGACCTTTCCTTCATGTAAGTAGACGTGCTGGAAAACGATCCCTCCCAGAGAGATCACCGAGTTGGCCGCGACGTTGGAACAACTCACGAAAATGTCTCGGTATTCGCCTTGTTGCTGCCCCAACGCATCCACCTTGGCTCGCGCGTGTACACTCGAGTATGCTTGCAACATCAAACGGTTTGTCATGTTATTCTTGTTTTGACGTCAACTTTAACTGCCTCTCCGGTATTCCATCCTCCGAGTCACGAGAAGCTGTCTGTCACTGGTGCCGAAGGAACTTTCCGTGCAGTCCACCGCGGTGCAGTCCAGCAACTTCCATCGGGATAGCGTTCCACAGGGGGCAGTGGAGGTACGTAGCCCGGAGACCTGGCACAGCGCAGGCAGCGCAGGCAGCGCAGGGCACACTTCAAGAAATCGACCATGCCCCCCTGATGCTATCTCGCAGGCAACTTTCGCACTCGGAGGCCCGGCCGTGTACACGTAGCTGCCTGACCGTTCGGAGATTAGCTCCAAGGTGCTGCTGTTCAAAACGAGGGTTGCCGAGGTCGCTTGCACCACGCTGCATACGCGGCCAGCCTGCCCAACATTGCAGAAAAACACTCGCGCCCCGCACTCCGTGTCGTGAAGTCATGCTTCCACCCACTATGCACGTCATGAAGTCCTGCCTGAACTGCACACTGCTCCGCATTGAACGCCGTCTTGGGCACAGCCACGCAGGTCTCCTCGACGGGCTGCCCAACCGGAAGCTTTCATAGTTTCAGGAACTGCAGCTCCTGTGACGCAGCCTGGACATCCAGCAACTTCAGGCGGGAGTCATAGCGGTAGGCCAAGTTGTTGACCTGGGAAGGTCGGCGACTGCAGTCATAGCAAAAGCAGGAAAAAAACACCAGGCCTTGATGAAATCACCAAAGTCACAAGGAGCCTCAGCACTGGACCAGTCAAGCAAGCCCTAGCGCCGTAGAGCAGGAAACCCGGGAACTGTTGCCGTCTAGGTGCCGGCGTCTGGTTCAGGACGATGACACCGGGGCGCACGGAAGAGAATGCAGCGGATGTCTGGGACAGGCCGCTCACGTGGATCCCCGGGTTCGGCATTACCTGCGTCGCGAGGCATCCGAGGCTCGAGGCGAGGCTGCGAAGTGTTGAGGCAAGCGTCTGTGGTGCCGCTGCCGCACTGGGAGGACGTGGAAACAATCAGCTGGCTGCCAACGGTCGCTGCTGGCTCCACGGAGCATACCTTAGCAAATCTTACGCTACATGTTTCAAGATCCTGCACCGCTGCACTGTGATGCTTCGCGGCATAGCCCTCGAAGTTCAGCGAGGGCCAGCCCTGCGAGCAGTCATCCCCGTCATAGCCAAAGCCGGCATCGAAGCACTCCTCAAGAAGCACTGGAGGCAAAAAAGACGGCAACAATCTCACCAAACCTTCCCACACCTGCTGGCAGAGGAGTTCAGCGACCCAGGTGACCGAATTCCGGCACCTCCATTTGTTCACCTGCAGCATTTGTTGGCTGGAACCACTTCTTTCCAGGCTTGTGTTGGCGTGCTTTCGATTGGCCTCTGTGCTGCAGCTCTTCCCCGAGTTGACCCAGTTCGACTTCGCAACCGAGCTGCAGGACTGTGGCGCCTCGCAGGCAGCGATCTTTTCCTAAAGAAACTCGAAATTCAGCAAACGGACGGCAGCAAGTGCAAGGGCCCGACGCTCAGGCCATTCAACTCGTAGCTGGGGTCCAAATCCGTCCGGAACTTGCCAGCAACGTAAATCTGACTGCCAGTGGCGACGATGGCCTTGCCGATGTCATCGTGGCTCAGCGCGACCTGTTGCCATCGCGAACCTGGCTCGCAGGGCGTGCGGGGCACCCCCGGTTGCTTCTCTTCCGTTGTAGCCGGGTTCGCTCGCTTCCGGTATCGGCTCCGAAGGAGGGAGGGTGTCAAGGCCATCTGCTCTCTGATCCAAGATTCATAGTCCTTGGACTGGAGCGCGTCGAGGCTAGCCCGCGTGGGTCCGAAGGATGCATGCAACAGAAACTGCGCATCGCCTGCTAGTGTGCGTGGGGTGGGTGGCGTTCTCGGTGTGCTCGTGGTGCTCGTGCTACCGGGCGTGGTGGACTCGGGCGTCACAACCTCTCCCGTGGTGCTCGTGCTGTCGATGCCATCTACAAAGGTGGTCGAAGCTGTCGTGGCCAAAAAAGTGGTGTCGACGTCGCCGCTGCTTGCCTCATCGCACCCCGCCAGAAACAGTGGGGTGCAAATCGAAGCCCCTGCGAGGAGCACATTGGCAAGTCTACCAACCCGCATTTGAGCCGATCCCCTCCTTTGAGGCTAGTGGCTGCGCGTGTGCCGCCAGAACATTCCACCCGATCCTTTCGAGAGTTTCCTGGAGTCCTGAGCTTGGAGCCCAAGGCTGCGCCAGGGCCTGGGCGAACGAGAATCACGCAGAAATTCGCCAGGGCGTGACAACTGGGTCCCACACTCACGGAGAGCCCCGTCGAAGTTACCCGCCTCCCGTCACGACCAAAGAAGTGCTGGTGCTCTCTGCTGCATTCCTTCACCTCGTAGAAGGCACCCCACCGCGAGTCGTCACCTGCCTGCAACCACAGCGGAAAGAGCCTAAGTTCTCCCTTGCGAACCTGCTGCTCTGCTGCTTGCCTGCCAGTCCAAGCCATCTGGTCCATCCTTGAAACCCATTGATCACAAGAGGCCAGAAGTGTCGAGGGCCGAGGGTCTGGCCCCGCGAGGGCACACGATTTCACAGGGTGCACACAGGATCTGCGCGCCTCGGAGTTTGGATGCCCCAGGCCCCCGGGCACTACAGGGCACTACAGCTAGATCCCGGCCCATGGGGAGGATCATGTGGTCAGAAGTTACCAGCTTCTTCTTGACGTGGTTCACCCTGGCCAAGACCTGGGGCTCTCGTCATCGCAGAAAAAGGGCGTTGCCCTTGTGGAGCTGCCGACACCCTTGCCGATCAAGCCCGGGTCAAAGAGCTCGTAGTCAAGAACGGCCTGAGGCGACCACTTAGCCCAAAAAGCGAAGCGCTTCAAGGGCATTTCGGCGGGTGGCCGCCGGGCCAAGCCCCCTGCAACATCGACTCGGCCAGTCAAGTTGTTCTCATCAGCTCCATCAGGATCCACGACCGCAAGCTCGTGAGATGGCCGGTGCACAAACCTGAACAGCGGCCCCGCACGGCGAACAGTAGCACAACTCGGAGCAGGTGGGAGCCGCACTTCACCTGCTGCGACTTTAAGCCGTTCCTTTCTGCAAAAACTCAGAGGGACTCGAGGACTCGAGCGTCGACCTCTCGCTCTCGCTTCAGAAGGCCCGGGCTCCCTTGCGATGGTCATGTAGAGATCCGCGATGTACGCGCCCCGATGCCTCGGCGGAGGGAAGCTCTTACTTTCTTGGGAGACCCAGACTCCCTGTGCCAAAAAGAAAATAGATGGCGCCAGCACTCAGGTGCTGCTTGGCGACGCCGTGTTGGCGACGATCTCCGAGGCGGGCAGATACCTTACGGTACAACTAAAGTGGGCCGCGTCTCTGTGTGTGTGTGTGTGTAGGTCTTACCGCTTTCGGGCCTCGCCGCCGTCAGTAGCGGCAGGGTAGACCCGAGGCCAACAAAAAGCCACCGTGCCTAAGCAAAGGCAAAGCGGATGAACGCCGCTCTTCACTTCGTCACACCACGGGCCCCCTGGCATCGTTCCCGAGGACACTGTGCTTCCGTCGTTTTCCATCTTTGTCCGTGGCACCTGCAGAGCTCAGAGCGCTCCAAGTTAGAGCTTGTTCTCATGAAAGATGGTCCCGGCCCCGGTTGCCCCAAACGAATTCATGCATATGCATTTATCACCCGTGAGCATGTTGCTCGCGATGCTGTACCTGGTAGCCTTGCCTCAACCCATCCAACACGCGAAAGGCCCGCCGGGGCCACGGCCCATCAGCTGCCCCACGACGTCTCGCACCGCCTGGCAGGTGCCCGGCTCTTCTAGGCCCCAAACTGAGCAAGGGGAGCAGACTGCCTGAACGTAGGCTTCCACAGGGGAGGCTCGCTGATCCACGAGATTCAACAGCTCGTCGGCATGCTGAACCTGGGGTGCTGCATATCCTGGAGAAGCTGCCGGTAAGGTAAGTTCGGGACCTCGGATTGCCTTTCCAAGAAGAGGGCGATGGCCTCTCCCACAGCAAGCAGCAAGAGACCAGCTGAAGTCTCAGCCTTCAAGCGAGGCGGCCGCCTGTGCTTGCTGAGAGTCGCTGTAGTCAACGCGGCTAGGTGCCGGTTTGGCATCGATGCGCCACTCACGAGTTGTGGGATCCTCAACCGTCAGCCAGTGTCCGCAGAAACACATCGACCCGCGTGGAGTTTCTCTCCCGACGTGTGCCGCACCCAGATGGGATGCTGCGTCTTCGCGCCACGATTATCATGCCTCTCCCAGGTTACGACTTCTTGGAAGCTACAAGATGCGAGGGGCTGAGAGGGGGCCTGTAGATGACATCCATGTCAAACTTCGGCTCGAAGGGCGGAGGCCTCGAAGAGCTTCCACATTGGCCCGCCGCGGATGTAGGCAGAGTGGGCAGACAAGGCGGGGGCGGAGGCTCCTTGTAGCCAAGCATGGCCTTGAGCTGCCGTTGTTCCTGATCAGGATCTCTGCGACGCAAACAAGAGTTGGATGGGGCCGGACCATCTTCGAGGACGAGTAGTACCTCGACGCGAAGCTACGGCAGCCACGGACATCCGAAAGGCAAAGGAGAACAGAAGCCCTCCGATACTCGGCTTCTGCACTTGTCGCCGAGGATGATCCTATTCGGGTCATTCGCGGCCTGGACTGGAGCAGCTCTCTGCCACACTGTTCAAGAGTGTGGACAAGCTGCCGCTCCTCCTCCTCGTCCTCCTCCTCCTTCTGCTGTTGCATCAGGGAATCGAACTTGGAGTAGTCGGTGGTATGCTTTTTCACGAGCTTCTCCTGAACTCCAGTCTTCATCGGGAGGCAAAGACACAGAAACCCGTGGAGCGGTGTCCTGCTGCTGCTGATTGCGGATGTCTCTGGCTTTTTGCGTCCAGGTGACCAGGTCCTTGTTGCTTGGCCTTGCCGTGTGAGGGGTGCAAGGAAGGAAAGCTGGAAGGTCTGTTTTTTTCCTGAGCACCTGACTCCTTCTCAAGGCCTTTCTCGAACATCTCCAAGGCTTCCTGGTAATACTCCATCCTGAGCGGTGGTTGTGCCTTCTTCGGCGAAGTCGGCTCGCAGACTCTCGGGAGCTCCGGACTCCAAGGCCGCACGGCCGGCTCGAAAGTAGCCCTTGGACCTGGGCGTGCTCGGACGCAGCGCAAGTCCCTGCGAAGGCCCAGCCAGGCTGCCAGGATCTGTTCTCCTTGATGGCCTTGGTGGCCTCCACCAGAGCCTGACTGCAAGAAGAGCATGCTCTTCGTCGGTCGCTTCGCGGCCGGCACTGGCTGGCACCTCTGTGTATCTTCCCAGCTGGAACTGGCAAGCAGAGCCTTGTTGAAAATCGTTCGTGGCATCTCGAGAAGGTCTCAACACACTGGGGGCTAGACGATTGCTGTAAATCTTGTACTTCTCGGGGACATCCTGCGCAGGCGGCGGTCTCTGATATAGGGAAGACGGTGGTGTTCGCAGTTCAACGAACAGACGAAAAGCAGCCAACACTCGACATCACTCGACACACAAAAGCGGAGAGCTGCAGAGGAGGAGGGGTCCCCGAGCAAGGCGCCCGCGTAGTACTCCAGCGCCTGCTCCTCGGCTCACGATGAGCCGCACTGAGCCGCACGGAGCCGCTGGGGCAGAAGCTGCCTCCCATTCTGCTGGGGCCCGAACGTACTCTTTCTTCTGGAAGGCTAAGTTACCCAGGTCCTGCAAGTAAGATGGACAGAAAGCAGGCAAAACCAACTGGGTCGACTCCTCAGTGCATGGCTACATGTGCAGTGAAGGACGCTGCTGAAGAGTGGCGAAAGGATGGTGATACGCTGAAGGAGTCAGCTTGTCCCCCGGGTTGGCGGGCAGGCACGTGCAGAGCGCCAAGAAGCGTTCTGGCTCGTAGGTGATGGCGAATTTCCCCCTTTTTTGCTGCCAGTCACAAGATGACCCGTAGATTGCGGCAGACCTCTCATGCAAACCAGCGTCATCTCCAGCCGGAACCGTTGTCCGTTCATCACATCCGTTTTGCGCAGCTGCATCTCGCAAGGAGCCGGGAAAGTTGAGCCCGCGAGCCACCACGGATCTCGGCTCGCGGCTTCGGGATCCGCCCTTTACCCAAGAAGGGCCTTTAGATCTCTCTTACATATCTCCTGCGGCGGCAGCCTGTCCTGCGTGACGATCGGGGCTGGGGTGTACCGAAGGTAGAACTCTCCGGCAACCGAAAGTCCACAAGACATGTGGGGTGGGCAGAACAGAAGATACACCGACATCCTTGGCTTTTCGGGAAGCAAAGGAGACCATCTCCGGTGAGCAGTCTGCCAACTTCGCCTTCGAACCAACACATCGCAGCAAGCAGGGAAAGGCTGGTTTCGGGACTCGCAGTGTGCCTCCTTGACCAAGCCTTCAACATTGCCTTCCTTGCCCAGCTTCGTTATGCGCTTCCTGTGATGTGGAAGAGCCCGGCACAACTCTCTCAGGCGCTCATGCAGCATCGGAACTCAGGATGCAGCAGCTTGTCATCCAGCGATTCCTTGTCCTGCAATGGACACGCGACGTCTCTGGTCAACACCTCGACCTCGACACAGCGCTGCGCTGCACCTCCTCGCTCTCGGAGGAGGATCCCGAGGAGTCCTCTTTGGCCATCGAAATCGCCTCTCGCCTCCCGTTGCAGAAGCTGAACTTCCCACCCAGAACAAAGAAACACAGAGGAGAGACTCGGAGAGACCTAGGGCCTGGAATCCTGGAAAATCTCGGCCTCCGTGCTCGGCCGCACTTTGGGGCGGCGCTTACGGAAAAAGGATGCAAAGAAGAGACAACATGCAGAAGTGTTCGCTGTTCGCCTTCGCTCTTTTCGGGAGGTATTTCTCTTCTGGTCTATGTCTTGTGGTGGTTCTGGTAGTCTCAAGTTCTTTTACTATACAGGGGCGGCCGTGGGTGGTTTCTAGTTTTGCAGGTTCTGGGTGCCAAATGGCTCGAGCCTCTAGCAGCTGTACAACCACCGCACAAGCTCCACTCCAGAAACAGGCTGCGAGAAGAAGAAACTGCAATACAAGCAAAACGTCTGGGAATCTGAGTCTTGTTTCAGCTCTGGGACGAGAGCTCAGAGATTGAAGCGGAGTGCTCAACTCACGAACTTGGAGAGGAAGCCGGTGTACTCCTTCTTGCCTGGCCGGAAAGGCCGCTTGAAGCCGTCTCCAGCCCGCGGTGAGGCTTCGCCGGAGCGCTCCCGGCCTTTGGTTAAATTCCCGAGAACCTGGCAGTTGCACATGGTCGCTTCCGGATGCGAGGGGCTCTCACAACTGCAACAAACCCTGCAGAACCTTTTTCCGAGCCAAGTCTTCAGGTCCACCAGATTGCGAGCTTATCTTCGGCTTGACCCTTCCCCGTCCTTGGCCATCTCCTTTCGTTTCGAGCTGTCACTGGGACTGTCGAGACTGTCGACGGTCCCCCAGCCATCTAGCTCCAGGGCTTGCTCTCGTCGTCGCCACTTGCCAAAGACCCTCGCGCTCTCCACGCGCTTCGGCATTTCGTGCGTGCTTTCATCTCAAGCTGTCTCGTCGTCAGCTGGCCTTAACAAAAGCCAAGGCAGCCCCCCGCCTGGATGCAAGTGCACCTGGCCTCGCAGCCATCGCGGCCCCCCAGAGCTTGAAGGCCTCGGAGCCAGATTGGGGAGCCGGAGCCTCCACAACTGTTGCGAGCCTGGGGTGCTGGCCCTCGGCTTGTCGACCTCAGTCCTCAACTTCTTTTGGCAGAGAGGGCAGCTGCCGCCTTTTTTCGACCACGCCCTGCTTCGGAGAGTTTTCACGATGCAGAGCAGATGAAAGCCTCAGCCAGGAGCCAGACCAAAGAGCCTTCCCTCTGCTTAGCTCTGTGCTTCTGGCAATGATGGCAGTTTGCCATCTGCACCGTGTGCTCCAGCAGCCTCCGCGCCTTCGTCACGTGCTGCACATTTTTGAACATCCTGGCTGCCAAGCCGCCGCCAAAATGTGCCGGCCTTGCGCATTCGGCAAGCTCCAGCAGTGCTCGTCTGGAAGCCCTTCAATCGGTTCAAGCCTGCAGCCCCGCGTTGCTAAACAGTGCCCTCCCTGGACATCAGATCCCTCCGAGACCCTCCTGAGATGGTGCAGCGCGGAAGCCGGTCTAGCGCCGCCGCGCGCCAAGCCTGCTGTGCCAGTGCGGTGGGTGCGTACGCTTCCCTGGATTGAGTGGGTGGCAGTTGCTTGCTCACTCTGCCCTGCTCTCGCCTCCGGCCATCTCAAGGGCGGTGCCTTTAGATGAAACAAAAGCAGCATTGGTTTTTGAAAAGCTGACACTGCTCTCGCAGCCCTGTCCGGTGCCTCTCCATCACAGAGCCCGCACGCACAGACCTCGACAGCAGGGACCTCGGCCTCGGCCTGATCGGAAACGTGCCGCCAAAACAGAAATTGTTGAAAGCAAGCTCTCCGCTGAAGCTCTCAGGGGCTTCTGAAGAGGCTGTGGGCCCAACAGGATGCTGTGTGCACGAGGAAATCACAGGTGCAGACGGCTGCCGTTTCACTGTCACGAGTAAAGTCTTGATTCCAAGAGCTTCTATCACTTGAAAAGCAAACCCCTTTCGAGGGTCCACCATTCAAGGGTGGGAGGGCGGGCGCTTAGCGACCATGGGCAACCTGTTGAGGATGCACATCCCAAAACGTGATGTCGAACAACAAACCTCAAACATGCAGTTGATCATCAGCTGCGTCTCCTACTTCTGTGCTGCAGAAGAACACAAAATCCGGTGATCGCTGCTCCAACAATAGTAACATCGTTGTTGAGCGCAAACTCTCCGCTGAAGTGCAGGTTACGGTTAGAGTCTTGATTCCAAAGGCTGCCAGAGGCCATTGCCAGCCCAGGAGGCATCACTTCAGAGGGAGACCCAAACAAGAAGATCGTGAGAACCTTTTCCATTTAGGACAGCAACGAGGCCTCTCCAGCAGCCTGTCAAATGTAGCTGCAAGGCGGCAGCATACTCGCGGTTTGCCGGGTCCCGAATGGCAGAACGCCAGTGACAGTGAAAGAAAACGAAGCAAAAACTGACTCGAAATCACGGCAAGGACCGCACGACAGCAACTCTAGCCAAGCATTTCTCCAGTCGCAGTTGTGTTCTGCTCTTGCCAGCGCTGTGGCGAACAGGCCCCGACTTGTAGACATGTCGTTTGCCTCTAGCAGGAGCGTCTGCTGGGTTTGCTTCACTGGAGATGTAGACAATGCGTAGCAGTATGTCGGCGGCCAAAGATGTTGCAGCAGCCGCCCGAAGCACTCTGCGCAAAGCCCTGGTAGAGCTGCGTCCTTTGGTGGCTGCCTCAACAACCACTTTGGCATCGACGAGGAGGGGCGCTTTGTGGTGGTGGTTGCAGGTTTGTCTGGCTATCCACCTCAAAGACAGAAGGTAGGCGTGAGCTTCAAGAATACCGGAGTGAGCCGACCACCTGGCCCTACACGAGATGACTGTCTTGAAGCGGTCTCTCGTTTGCTTGATGTAACGCGGCTTTCCCAGCCTAGCAACTTCAGGCAAATCCCCAGGACAGCTCTCCAACCTCAAGTAGTCACCACGGTGCTCGGCAAGTCTGCACAAGTCAGTGGCTTCAGAACTGCTGCAAGGCAAGCATGACGAGCATCTCATTCAGAGGCCCTTGAGGCCCTGCAACAGGTTGAGCGACAGGCTCCCGCTGCACAAAATCATAGACAGAGGCGCAGATGCTGAAATTAGGCCGCTGCAAAAGCATGAACCACTCCCCAACAGCGCATGAAACGCCTTCGGGGATGCATGCCCATTGTGCAACAAATCCAAAGTTCTGCAAATGACCGAAGCTAACTTCGCACTGTTTGGTTCTACCTTGGCCGGCCCATTTGACAAGTCACAGCCAAGAGCAGTGACGGAGCATGCCACAGAGACATCCTTTCTGCTGTTTCTTGGCACACCGCACTGCTCGAAGGCTGCATCGAAATCTGTAAGGGTGCTGACACCTCTCTCCTTGTTCTTGTGGATGACGACAGTGTCGTCCGTGCCAACGAAGCAGACCTCGTCAAAAGAACCAGGCGGCTCATGCCCAAGCGACGCGACAAGATGCTTGACTCCGAAATCCCAGCCTACTTGCACACAGCTATTGTGGTTTCCTGCGCCACAGCAGAGGACCACGAGACGCCCATCCAAAACAGCATGAACCGGGTAGAGCAGCATATCACGACGTCGTCCCTCGAGTGACAAATCTTTGCAGAAATGGCCGACGTCCTTCAAACACAGCTCGGCCCTGCACTGGTGGCTGGCCAAACCGAAGGACATTGAAGCAGGTTGCGTCGATTTCCGAAAACTGTATCCCATCCGCACGCAACGCATTCCCATCGACAGCACGGACGGGATTTGATTAAGTACTCTGGCGATCACACATTCCGTGCATCCGTCTATATCAAATAAAGTTTCTCCTTGTGATCCTTGTGACGCTGCAGCTCCATTTGCAGCATTGAGGCTTATCCTTCTTGCCCTCCGCTAGTCCTCTCGCTGTCATTAAGATCGTGTTTGCCAACTAGGTCAGTTGGGCATCCGGAATCTATCATGCATCTCCGGATGCTCCCATATGCTCGCGAAGCCTTAGCACGTGCTGCCCGAACCCCTTTCTTCACGTCTCTTATATTTCTAGCTCGGGTCAACGCTGCATCATTAGCTACGCTCTTTGTGCACTCCACCACTTTCTCTCCGATGGACTCGGCACATATACCGATTCCTTCTTGGTCGAGGCGAACTTCTTCCTCCCAGCAGGATGCCATGTTCCTGGCTTCCTCGCTTCAACCTCAGGGCACAGCTTCTCCGCGTGCATATAATCTGGCCCCCGGGTGTTGTCGATCATTCTCCATGCCTTAGGTTCGACTTCGTACTCGTATATCTCGACGTCATCGCTGGCCTTCCTATATCCGACCGTCCCGTATACCCTGTATATAGTCACATTGTGACCCCCGAAACTTCCTCTGCCTGATCTCCGAACAAATGGCTTATATATAGACCATGCTTCCTAGAGTTAGCCCCTTTCAGGCTCGACTTCTTTCCTTCGGCCTCGTCGTCTTCAAATATTTGGACCGCTGCGGCTGCGGTAAGCCCGATTGGTTCTTGTCCTTCTCCGTCATATACACGCGGTTCGTCGTCCCTTTCCGCCGCTGCAGCGTGCGGCGCCATCGGCGGCTCTTCGTGCGATAGCCCGCACTTGCCATCGCATGAACCTGTTCTGAAGTACGAAGTACTCGTCGTAACAAGACCCCGCATCTATAAGGGTCTTCTTCACTGATTCTGACTTCACAAGATCGTGCGAAAAACGGCAGTTTGTTTGCAGCCTGCTTGCACTTTCCGCTTGCGTAGTCCCAGCACACCCCTTGCCTCCCTCTCGGGGAGCAGGACATACAAGTTGCGATGACTTCTTCGTCCTGAGCCTTCCTAGTCCTCGCCTTTCCGCCCTGCAGGAAGTCATTTTACCGGTCTCGCGGCCGCCCTCTATTTGGAGGTCTCGCGGCCGCCCTCTATTTGGAAGGTCGTTCCCCTTGCCTTTGCCAGGCTGCCCTGTTGCCCCCGCCGGACATTTCCATTCTGGCTCGCAGGCATCGCTGGATACCCAGCTTGTGCGATGGTGTCCGCGGACTTGTTCTGCGCTTGCATCCGATTCTGCCTCAGTCTCCACTGCTTTATAACCGTCTCTGTTTTCTCAAGTATATCGCCTATAAGCCTGTCGCGTTCCGGCTTCATCTTAAACACATGGCAACCTCGACCTTCATGGCCTCAACTTCCGCGATCTTTTGGAAGAATATGGTGGCCAATTCAGGGTCCGACGCGATTATATTTCCGCCTCCTACCTGCAGAAGCGTCACTATCCTGTCCCACTTGGTCAGGAACTGCTCCAAATTCCCTTCCTCGTGCTTTCCTATAGAGTTGACTACCTCAAGCATCATCAGTGCCTGCATACTGTTCATGCTCTCTTCACCCTTTGCAACCTCATATATAATGATCGGTTATGATCCTGAATATATGCTTCGAGGGAGTGGTCCCGGTTGTATGGAAATTGTTGAACCTTCTCATCTCTATCTTGGCCTTCAGCGATTCCGATTTAATTCACCCTGTTAACGCGTTGAAAGCTTCGATTCCACTATAGGGTACTTGAGGGCAAGGAAGATCTATGACCACGTCATCTCCGTCCTCGACCGTTCTCAGTTCCTTCTCAACATATTAGCGGTCGTAGCGATATGCATGCTTTGCGGCCTCTATAGTGGTTACGGTCCATTATCGCATATCGCAGACCAGCAGCTGTTGGTTCGCGGGATATCTTTATGTCATCTAATTTATCAATACCCCTCATATTCTTACTAACTGATCCCGGTCCGATCGGCTTCCGGTGCCTATTCTCGCCGCACCTGATACACACGTCATTCTCGCCTATATGAAGCTGACACTTGAAATTGTTGCACACCACACACGGAGCTCGTCTATATCTGCTCAGGCACTCCCTGCATATATGGGTGGTTGTCGAAATTAGGGTTCCTTTTTGGGTCCTGAAATATTTTACGGCACCTGCCCAAAAAGGGACCGTAATTTTGACAACCACCCATATGGCATTGCAGGTTAGGGTCGCGCATCTCCTCTGGGCATAAACCGCTGTCGCTGGGCGGCTAACGATCCCGGTCATCTCGCGTTTGTCCCGATCCGAATCTCTCGTCGCCACCGCCTCCGAACTGACGCCCGTCTTGACCGCCCTGGGCCTGCGGGCTTGGTTGTGCCGTCTTCTCATTCCAATGCACCCCTATGTTGCTCCGATACACTCGACAAGTTGTCGTCGTACACGCTTGGTGCCGGTGTGTTGCCGGGCCGGCCAAAAGCCATGTCGGCTGGGGCAGCAAACCGAGACTCATGTGGCCCGCTAACTTGTTCCCTTGGTATACGTTGGGCCTGTGTAAGTTCAGGCATTTTCCTGCAGCACTCTCACCTCTATAACGATCGCTCGGTTGTCTTTGTAGCTGTTTAATTTCCCGCTTCAGGGCTTCTATGTCATCCTTCATCTTTATAATTGGACGAGGGACCCAGTGGAGGTCCTTCAACCTCTGAACGCTCCTGCAGCTCGGACTCTCTTTATATCCCTGTGGATTTCGCTGGCACAGTGTCGTTCCCAAACCTACTTTCCACCGGCTCGCCGACTTTCGGATTGGATCTGGCTGCAGCGTTCTGCTTCCTGACCGGCTCCTCTACATCACGCACCTTCTTTTCCACCTGATTAATACGTGCTACGCCTTACGCTGAGTGGGCAGAGCCAACTGCAGCCACAGGCCAACAAAGCAACAAGTATTGCAGCACGACGGAGGACGCTAATGCCTACAAGGGGCTAGAGGTCCCGGCCCTTTGGAGCTCCACCCGGTCACCAACTCCTCACATGTTGGACTTGGTGGCAGCTCCGCTGCCATCAAACTTCTCTTCCACAAGTGCCGAAAAGCTTCAAGCGGAGGGTTTTCCACGAGGAGCTGAGATGTCGTCTTGTAAAGATGATTGGAATAATCTCTCACTGCACTTTGCAGCGAGATTGGACCTCCTGATGGAATCTTCGTATTTTAACGTTGGAAGGTTTCCAGGTTGTAGGTTTGCTTCTTCAACTGAGACAGTCGGCTGCTGCAAAGCTTGTCTAGCTAAGTCGGACAAGGAGGTGTTGGAAGCAGGCTGGAGAAAGGGTGATCTGTCGTTGGTTTTAGGATGGCGAGGACTGTGGTTTCAACTATCCCCAACGATAAGCCTCACGAACAGAAGTGGTAATCGGAATCAAGTCCCAGATTTTTCTGACCAACATGCGCCGTGGACAGAGGGATCATCCTGGATATTTAATACAGTTCAATACTATAGTTTCTACGAACCCCAATCACCTGGCCAGTGGAGGCAGTGGAGGGAGTGTGTGGAACACGCTAGTTGTCAGGATGCTCCCTGCGCAAAGGCATGGAGGTTCGCAGAAAATAACAGCTATGGCACCAGTCTAGGGCGTGCCGGCCAGTAATCCTGCATCTCGGCCTCATCGTCACCGTTTCGGGCGGCAACGATCTTGCTTGTGAAAGTCTCTAACCTCGCAAAACGAGGCACACAGTAGTCTCATTGAGCTGGGAGAACTGCAAAAAGAACGTGGGTGACGAAAACGAGGAGATGCCACGAGCGAAGATGCTGGTCACAGGCTGAGGCCGGAGCTCGGTTCTGAAGAGCCGACCGAAAATTGCTTCGACCACATCCCATTCGCCTCAAAGCACGGGGGCCCTTCAAAAGGGAGGACTTCGGATTCTTCAATGGGGCCAGTGGCCCGGCTCCACCGACAGTGCATCGAAGACCGACTGGATCACTTCGTACTTCGGGTTGGCCTCCGATTAAAGCCAAGGGCCAAGACTTCGTGACTCAAGCTGCGCTCGCAGCTGCGCTCGCTGTGGCCGTGGCAGCTGTGAAGTCGGGGATCCGTCCATTCTGGATGAGCTGCTGGCCGAAGCACAGGATCCGAAAAGCCTCGTTAACGCCGCTCCAAAGCTCTGCAAAGCAATTGCTTTCAAGGGCTCCCGGCAAAATAACAGTTCTTCGCAGCTGAGTAGAGGTCCTCGAGAGGCACAAGGCGGTGGGAAGGTTCCTCGCTACCACGGTTCCCACACCCTTGGTCCTTTCCTTTGCCATCCATCCTCCGATGAGCCTTCAGCCAGGTGTACTCTGCATACGAGGCCACCGACTCCTCGCAGAGACTTCGAACGTAGCGGAGCTCTCGCCGGGCACGGGGCCCCGAAGGTCTCCTCGAGGACGTCCAGTGGCAGCGTCAAGTTTCGCACACGGGGATCGTCGATCTTAAGCAAGACAAAGTGCTTCGGGGTTGAGATGCAAGTCCTCGAATGAGCCACATTTGTCTGGGCAAAGACCCTGCAGAAACCAGAAAAGAGATGCCTTTGCAGCCGGCACGAAAGGAACCCTCTCGGAATCGTGGTCGCGAAAGCAGCTTTGAGCGACCAGGAGTCAGCATTGTCAGGTCCATCGCCTCCAGCCTCCTCAGCCAGAAGTCACCTCGGCTCTCGTCGCGCTGGCATACGCACGAGGCCGAGAGAACGAGCACGAGATCCTCTGGGCCGAGGAGCGTTCGTAGACCGAGACCTCGCAGCGGCCGAGGACAAACTGGGCCTCCTGACAAAGCCGCGGATTCCACACGCGGCAGGCAAGGAAAATGGTGCTTTGTGTTGCTCCTTTGACCCCGAAGCGATGACCTGTTTGGCTTCGTCCACAATTGCGAGCAAATCCTGAGCGACGACCAGGTCATCACAAGCTTCCAGGACTCCAGGGCCCCGTTGCAGCCAGGCTTCCAAGTCTTTCGGCTGCTTGTTGGAGAAAATCGTGGACCCGTGAATGTACAATCCCACCTGATTCATCAGACGTCAGATACAACACAATCTGTGGAGTTTTACCTCGGGTCCAGACGCAGCGTCCCCAATTTTTTTCGATCTCAGCAAGAACTGCACGAAGCTCTTCGTCGTGCACCGGGCAGCCCGAGCTGGCCTGTCACTGTGCTGGGAAAGATGCGCACGAGCATCAGTCGTGTCAACTGTGCCTCCGGCCGTGGCAGCAGAGCACTGGTCTGAGGGCCTTAGAAGACTTTCTGCCTCCCAGCCATGCGCTCAGCAGAGCTCCGACCAGGAACCAAGCCGAGAGCTGCCGGCAGCTTGGGCAGCTTGGGCTTGGCTGCGCGATGCGGCGATGACAGCCAGGCGACGCTCACGTGCGGCCCGTTGCATGTCTTTCAGCTCCTCGGCAAACCTCTCCATCCTTTCCATCGCTTGGGCCCCCCATCGGCAGAAGGAGTCGCCGAGCTCGAGCTTTGAAGCCAAGTTTGCGGCGGCCCAGAAAGGATTTAATGCGCGGCGGCCCGGGCTCCCGGACTCTCGGACTCCCGGACTCTCTCTCTCTCTCTCTCTCTGGCTCTGGACAACCCCCCCCCGCCCCCGCCCCGCGGCGGAGCCTGCCCGGCGGACCGATTGCCCGCCAGCCCGGGCCCGGGACCCAACGGCCCCAACGTCTTCGCCGTTTGGGCCGCCTCAAGAAACTCCCCCCCGAAGCTTCGCGCAGAGGCTTTTGCAAGCTGGGACTGAGACCGACTTGCTCTTGACAGCCTGCCAAAACACTCAGCACCTTGAGCTGAAACCGAAGAGAGAGTATATAATTCGCTGCATTTCGGCCTGCAGGCGTGCAAGAGGAACCTGCTGCTGCACCTGCGAATCCACCTGGAAGCCGCTGCAACTAAGCCAAAAAACATCAACCAAACGGGTCTTGCTGCTCCATTACAGCTTCGATGCAGCGGACGGACACATAGAACAAACTGTTTGCATTCCTCCGGACAAATGCCGCACCTGGGGCTGCGCAGCTGGGATCTGCTGCACCTACAGACAAGTCATTCAGATCTGGCATAGTCCCGGCAAAATCTTTCGGCAGAACAATGCTGGGACATCAGCCGCTTGAGTCTTGGCACCGTCCTGCGTCATCACAGTTTCGATGCATCGGATAGAGAAATGGAGTCAAGACCTGCTCGGTTCTCCAGACGGTGCCCTGCCTGGGACTGAGGAACCGGAACTTGCTGCGGCATCGTTACCTCAGGCTCCAGACTCGACCGAACCAGTGGCCAATGCATCGGCCTGCGCGACCTTGCTTGTGACAGCTTGTGCAGTCGATGACCTCGGGCAAAGGTTGACGCATTCCGCCACAGGAAGCTGCAACCGCTTCTGAGCCACCCAGGCTCCCGACTTGTGCGATTTCTGCTCCAGCTCCATCATGTAGCACTCACCTTCGCGAGGTTTGAGCTTGACCGGGTTCCGGCGGCACTGCTGCGCCAGCCAATACTCGAGTCAATACAGATGTGTGCACAACCGGGGATCCTACGAAGCGTGTCAATGGTGTCAGATGCTTTCACCGCTGCACTGAGAACACCTTGAAACCGCCTCGGTTTGACTTCTTCCACGCACAAAGACAGCCGGCTTTGTTTGCTGTTCTGGCATGCAACTCTTACATGACTGCCTCCTCCGCGGCTCATTTCTAGCAGAACTCGAAAGCCCATTGTCTTGAGTAGCGACAGATGGGTTCTCTGCGCCACTGTTAACCTGTTTCCGAAAAAACCCTTGGCAACTCAAGCGAAAGCGCAAGACCCAGGCTGGCAATAGTTGCCCACCGTGGCATCCGTCTTTGCTTGCCTGATCCCAGCAACACCACTCGATTTCAATATCACGCTGAACAAAACTCGCTTAAAGCCCCTAGGAACCTCAAGAAAAGATGCAGCTCCCCACGGGCCTTGCCTCAGCCGGTGGCTTCGCCTGATAAACCCGACATTTCACTCAGGCTGGTGCAGATCGTGGTGGCACTCTCAAAGGCCCCTACAGGCAGTGGCCAAAGGCAAGGTCAGCCACCGCATCCGAGGACAGGAAATCTTCCTTTGGATTTCAAGCCCCTGCTCAACCCACATGATTTGGAAACAGCAAAACATTGCGCGCACCATGGCCGCAGAGCAGGCGTGAGCAAAGCTCATCGTTTCGCAAAAGTTGGATCTGTTGAAATCATCCCGCATCTGTGCCTGCCCAGCGCACCATCGAGCGGATGAACCGCAAGCACCCAGCATCTACGGAAAGTCCCGCCAAAGCCAGCATCTCGCCAAGAAGGCCGCAACTCTCCTTACCTCAGTCAATGCTCATGGACTGCTTGTCCGTCAACGTCAAACGCCTGAAAGCCGAAAACAAGGCCGATACTTTGCAAATGCTTGCGGCAAACTGACACACTGGACTCTTCCGTCACGTGGCCAGAGGTGTTGGCCTGGCATTTTCACGGAGAAACCAATGCTCGCGTGATCTCGCCTGGCATGCCTTGTCCACGATCTCCGCGCATTTATTCGCAGTGAAGACTTGTACGTCCTGTCCATACGGTGGACTTGCCAAGCCATCAGTTGCCGCATCAGACAAGGCCGGCCGCGGAATTCTCGAAGATTAATGCATGGGCACCAACCAGCACCTTTTGGGAACCGACGTGTAGCTTCTGAGGTTGCTTTCCATCGAAATGATGGCAGAACTCATGTCCGTGATGGAAATAAGATTCGGGCAGCCAGGGCGGTGCACCTTCACCGACACTTGCTGCAGTGAGTCGGATCATGGAGATCTCTATCTTAGCTACGAGGCCACAAGACACTTCAGCACGTTGCAATCCCGGCCACTTCGTTGACATCACTTGGCGGCTCGCAAACCGGGCATAGCCTTGAGCCCCACTTTGTGCCGCTTCGCTTCAACAAACAAAGGAAGCATGCTGTCTGTGATCGTTTTGCTTGCGACCCAGCTCCGACGAATTGCCCGAACAAGCCTGAAACTTTTTGAAAAGCTCCCCACAACACCAAACAGTTGTGTTCGGCTGGACCGCGCTTTGCAATTCAGTGTACTTCTCCAGTTGCTCTGAGCCTTTTGACTTTTTTCAGTCGGCATGAATCCACTACCACTACTAGGACTACTACGACTAGTACAACAACTACCACGACGCCTACTACTACTACTACTACTACTACTACTACTACGACTACTACTACTACGACCACTACTACCGCGACTACTACTACTAGAAGCCCTTGAAGCCCTTGAATGAAGAATTCAACAATCGTATTCGAGCTTCTCTGGAATGCGCAATGCAAGCAACAATCAAATGCTCGGTCATGGATGAAATCAGCTTCAGAATGCAATCACTCGGTCAGCAATCTTTTCAAGGGCACTCGAGCCAATCTTGAGCCATGACAATATGCCATGTAGGTTCAGCAATGACCATGAAAGAGCAATTCACTCTAACACGGTTCCTTGGTCATGCTCTCCGAGTAATGACCACACTGCCTGGTTGGTTACAATCGTTAAACAGTGATTATTTCCCAACGAAACTTCCGTTAGCGCGCGTTTCAGGGAACCCTCAACTGCGCTGCAGAGCTAAAGGCGAGCACTCTTTTTTCTTCCTAGCGGACATGGGGGGTCAGTTCGGGCCCGGTCTTCGGGCACTGAGCGAACAGATGCCACTGGCATCTGGTGAGGTAAAATCGACCGCTGGTCGAGGGTAAGGCGAACGACTGGTCCACCCCCCCTTCCAACCTCTACCGGGGGCAACTCCGTACTACGGGAGAAGTGGTGAAACGAACTAACTTTGACCCACAGGGTCACTGCAAACTACTAGTAGCTACGCTGCTCCTCCACGGCCTACGGCCTATGTACAGGGAAAGCACGCTGTGCTGGTAGACAAAACTCTGCTATAGATCATGCAGGAGCTCTGCTCCTGGCAGCTCTGCTGCGACATGCGTGGTCCCGGACCCCGCATACTATACAGGGTGTGGCGGGTGGGAAAAAATTTTGGATCACATATCCACTCTTCAAGCCGAAAGCTGCACGGCAAAGTTTGTCTAGTGTTCACAACACACAAGTGAAAACACTGTTTTCCTTTTTCGACAAACTTTGTCTACACTTTCGGCGGGAAATAAAACCCATTCACGCACGCATGATGGGGGCTTATTTCCCAACGAAACTTCCGTTAGCGCCCGTTTCAGGGAACCCTCAACTGCGCTGCAGAGCTAAAGGCGAGCACCCTTTTTTCTTCCTAGCGGACATGGGGGGTCAGTTCGGGCCCGGTCTTCGGGCACTGAGCGAACAGATGCCACTGGCATCTGGTGAAGTAAAATCGACCGCTGGTCGAGGGTAAGGCGAACGACTGGTCCACCCCCCTTGAAGGCACTCGAAGCCTTACGCACCCCCCTTCTAGTCCGCTCCGAGTGACAGGGCCAACTGCACTGCATTGAGTGGAAGGTACTGGTGCTCTGCGCCAATCCTCTCTGTCTCTTCCCACCAGTCTCTGCTGGGCCCATCGTTTTTTTCATTCACACGCTTTAGTCGAGTCGACTATTCAGCGGGCACTACGTACCCGTATCAGCGATTGGATACAGGAACGGCCTTGTCAGGCACGCCGGACTACTACGATGCCGCTTCCCAGGGCGGCAGGCCGACTATTGCGGCCATGAAAAGAGAGCTGCAGCTAAGTACCAAGTCCTACTGATCTCGTTAAGGTCAGTAGAGTTAGCTACGACAGTCGGAGTGTCATCATTCTGTACATGGAGGGCCGGATGGGCGGCATCCTCGGCAAGGCTCCTTTGGAGCTCACTGTAGAAGGCAGCAGTCGGCTCTCCCTTTGGGGCCGAAACACCCATCGACCGATAATGGCCTGAGTCCGGAGTGCATCCGATGTGATACACTACCGAGGTGAGCACATAGGTGCAGGGCTCTGTGCGAACACCATCGGTGAATGTGGGCACCTGCAATCTTGAAGAGAGGTTAACTCTGTGTTGCAGTTTTCCTACTTCGCCTCTGAGGTCCCCACTGAATCGCATAAGCTGAATGCTAGGGATCGGTGGGGGTCTGACGAGTGCAGTGACCTCTCCCGTATCTTGCTCATAGGTCCAATCCTCAATGAGCTGCTGCAAGGTTTTGTTGGGCTTACATGGTAGTGTAATGAGTGGCACAGGGCTCATTCGTTGATGAGCATGAAGAAGGGGCCCTTCCAGATCGGGCTTCCCATGAGCCATGTATGCCTGGCATGCGTACATGGTCAGTGAGGAATGTAAGAAATTCAGCCACGTCGTGTTGCTGATGCATTCTGGGCCATGTCCTGAGTAAGTCAAGCCACGCCTTCCTCCGATAGAGCTGAACCGATCCGTTCGTGTTGAGAAGGGGTCTCAGGAGCTGATGAAGATCTCCAAAGTGAGAATTGCGATCCGAGGCCCGGGCTGTGTAGATCCACATGAGTGCCTGCACTAGTGAATTGAGGTAGCACAGGTTGTGTGGATTGGCAAGAACAAGCAATGGAGGCGGTTCCAGATCAATGTGAGCAGCAACTACCGGATTGTTTGCAGCTCTTGATGGTGCAGCTGCTGATGTCCCCGAGTTCTCAAGCCATTGCTTGAGCGTCCCCTTGTTCCCTGTGTTAGGGATATCCCCTTGCTGATGTGTCAGCCTCCCCGTTTGGGGGCCGAATTTCGGCTTCCCCGGATGGTTTCCTGCCTTCTGACCTCTTCTATCATTGCGTTGCAGGTCCTCTGGCAGTATACCTGCAGGCAGGGCTTCGAGCTGTTTCAGCTTCCCCCTGCTGAAGATGGTTTGTTTCGGGGCCGATGTTGGCTCCCCTTCCTCCCTGGTAGCTTCTGGGGCCGTCGACGGCTGTCCCTTTTTCTGAATTTTCTTCATTGATCTGTTTCTCTGGTCTCCTTGCAGTTTAAGTTATCCTCAGATATGAGAGGAATCGAAGATATATAAAAGTATATGGAAAAATTTTTCAATCTCCAATCACAGGAATAATCAGTCCAGCAATCTATATCATATTGCAAAAGAGGAAAGGCTTCACTCGGACAGGACTTCTTTTTGTTCTCCGTTGCAACGGGGGTTCTGCTACCGGGTTGATGGCGAGAGAGGGCGAGCACAACCCCTCGAAGTAAGGCAAGAGCAGCCGAACAGATAAACGGCAAATGCAGCCGAACAGAGCAACCATCTTCCCCCAGTCTCACAAAAACCGTATTGAAACTATGTCGGGCGGGTGGGTGGTCGAAAAATTTTGGCAATCTCAGCCTTGAACACACCGCCGGGTGACATGATTCAAAATCGCACAAGTATCTACCGAATCATCATGCAGGAAATCGTGATGCAAAATACAGCATCAAAAAGGCGATGCTAAAAACAGCATCAATCGCATGACAACGGAATCTGTTAAAGATCTCGAAAGTTAAAACATTGGTTTAAACAATGATGTTTGAAAACTGCAAGTGCGCTTCGCCTTTGGCTTCGCTAGACCAGGATAAACATAACTGCGCTCCGCTCCGTGGGACGTTTCTCTGGTCTCCTTGCAGTTTAAGTTATCCTCAGATATGAGAGGAATCGAAGATATATAAAAGTATATGGAAAAATTTTTCAATCTCCAATCACAGGAATAATCAGTCCAGCAATCTATATCATATTGCAAAAGAGGAAAGGCTTCACTCGGACAGGACTTCTTTTTTTGTTCTCCGTTGCAACGGGGGTTCTGCTACCGGGTTGATGGCGAGAGAGGGCGAGCACAACCCCTCGAAGTAAGGCAAGAGCAGCCGAACAGATAAACGGCAAATGCAGCCGAACAGAGCAACCATCTTCCCCCGGCCCCGCGATCGGAGGATGCATCGAAACTCACTGCATAGCTTCCGCAGCCCAATCGGCTTCCAGCCTAGCCGACGAAAGAATCGCCTGGGCTAGCTTCGGCTCGTAATTGGGAGCACGAATGAAGTCCAACATCGTGTCGGTGGCTGCCACGTCCCCCTTGTTTATGGCTTGAAACCGATCACAGGCCTGGGCAAACAGTCCCCGCGACGGAAGGTCCGCCGGGTTACTCTTTGAGGGAACCCGCTCAAACCACATAAGCGCCTCCATGGAGCTCTCCATCAAGGCCCCCAGTGAGATGAGGCGCATCAGCGAAGCCGAAGGCGAGTATCGCTTCACGAATCCATAAAGGCATGCATTGTTGTCGATCCAAGCTAGGACCGAGCGACCTTTGAGGAGGCCGCGGATCCCGAACAAGGTAATCGCCAGAGCGTAGGCTTCAACCTGGCAAATCACTTGGGCGCCAGCCTCCCTGCCCCAGTGATCCATCAGCGGTTTGCAAACTTCTCCCCCGAAAACCCATCGGGAGCTCGTGTAAGCATCAACAAGAGTCGCTCCCCAGGTGCCTCGCCCTTTCTCGAAGGCCCCATCCGTGTAGAGCACTACAGGTGGCAGAATCGTGGCCGGGCAGCGCTTCGGCCTGCACTGCGCGATGACATCCAGAGCAAGCTCACAAGCTTGCCGAAGCTCAGGCGTGTTGCCCAGGAAGGGCCCTGACAAAGCCCGTGTCAGCATCCGGGAAGTTGGCTTAAGCTCGAAGCCCATAATCAGACCCCCGGCGAAGTTAATCAAGCCATGAAGCGAAGCCACATCACTTCTCGTCACAGCTCCTCCCTGGGCTACCGCACGAAGGAGTGCGGCAATTTTCTCAAGTCGTCCAGCCTTGTTCTCAACCTTGAGAGTGCCCTGCCATATCTCGTCAAGGCCCAAAGAAACACCCAAGGAGACCACCTTGTTGTCAAAGGGAACAAATTTCCGCCCACTCTTTGCATAGGACCACCCAAGCAGGTCAAGCAGCCTCATCAGGACTTTGTCCAACAAGAAAGCAGCTGGGCGAAATTCATACACTGTGTAGTCGTCATAAAAGTCAGTCGCGATCGCAGCGAACTTGACAACCATGATATGAAGGATCGCAAGTGCTACTTTATTGAACCCATACACGCTGGCAGCAGCACCAAAAGGCAGGCTCTGGGCTATGTAAAACTCCCACTTGCCCTGTGGGTTAGGGAAGCCAAGGACAGCATGCTCCCTCGTGGAAGGGTGGATGCTCACCTGGCGGTAGGCCTTGCTCAAGTCAAGTGTCTTACCAAGCAGAGCGGGCTGGCGGAGCATCTCAGGATCCCAGTCCCCCTCAAGCAAGGTGCCATCAGACAGGGGGACCCGGACCTTGGAGCGATCTTGCAGCACGCGGGAAAGAAACCTCAGGAGGCCGACCGCGTAATCCGTATCCTGAAGCTCTAGGAAAGAAGAGGAGCCGAAAGCCTTGTTGACCGCGGACATCTTAAAATCATCGATTATCCTTATCTTGGCGTCTTCACCCTGCCTCAAAAGGAAACGGGGGGAAAGCGACCAAGCGTCGGTCTTCAAGATGTCGCTGACTTCCTGCTCCGTGTGATATGGACCCGTGAGGAAGCCCGCTGCCAGCTCCTCGGAAGTCTCAGCCTTCATCGCCTTGTAATCCTGCTCTGAAGTAAGCCCTTTCATCTTCTGCAATGCACGCCTCCGCAGAGCGGCCTGGGTTTTGAGCTGATCTGGCTCAAGGTCTTTAGGCTTCGGCCGTTTGGCAAACAAAGGGGACTCGGCTTCTTGACCGACCAGTGGCACTCCTTCGGAAAGGAGGTTCACCACCGCCAAGTCAGGAAAGCCCGTTTCCTCAAGAAGCTCGCGAAACAATGCTAGGGCCTTGCCTTTGGTGACTCGCTCCACGTCCGGATGCATCTTGGCTCGCAGCTCCTTCTCAGCCGCAGAAAGCGCCGCCATCCGGTCATTCAAGGATTTCAGTTCAAGCATCCGCCGCTTGGACACGGCCACAGGGCCTTCCGTAAGAATGGCAAAGATGTTGCGACGCACGGCATCGGGCAAACGAGTGCTATTATCCGCCGGGCTAGGTAGCTCACATGCGCGATGCAGGTGCTCCTCCATGGAAAAGTACACACCTGCCAAGTCCCCGGCTTTACCGTCTTTATGCGTCCGGACCCTTTTGGAAGGATTCGGCTCATCACAATCCCCCGCACTAGAGCCGCGGCCTTGGGAGAGGATCTTGAAATCAGCTCCAGCCGGCACTTGGGACAGAGGGACCCTAACCCGAAACTCAGGGATTAAGGGAGGCATAAAAGTGGGCTGATTGGCCGCTGCCGCTCGCACCTGAGCTCGAAGGTGCCGGCTATGCAGGAAGTCAACCTTGTGGGGCTGCAATCCTTGGCAGGCGGCAGTGGCGGACCGACAAAGTATCTGGCATAACTCAGCAGGAAGCGAGGCATCACTAAAATTCCCAGCCGTCGAAGGAGGAACCCAAGGTTGATGTTTATGGGACTTATCACAACACCGACTGAGGCCTGGGAAGGAGAGGGACTCAGCTCGGACCCGCAGCGAGGTCAAGAAGGGGGCACCGAACATGCAAGTGTCAAGCTCTTGATCAGCTAAGGCGAAGAACCATTGCAGAAAACCCGAATGCCGCCTCCTTTTGACAAAATGGGCGAGGAGGCTCCAGACCCAACTCCGAGCCGGAGCGATCAGGCTAACGAGGGCTCGAGTTTCGTAGGCTCGGAAGAGCAGGTCGACCACGGCTTGCACCAAGCCGTTGTCACGCAGCACCAGGGAGGCGGCACGAGCGGGAAGGCCATCCCGCCCTAGCAAGTGAGAGGCATCACGAAGGCTGGATCGACCTCGGGAATCACGCCCCTGATTGCAAGATTTCAAGAACAGATTGAAATGCCACCAGTCAACCAAAGTGTTCCGGTCGAAATCGAGCAAAGCTTGCAGATCATCGCCAGTGGAGAGGTCCAGCGGTACTCGAGGGCAGGACTCTGGGGCACCGCCTTTGTGGCCCAGGGACAAGGCATCCCATCCAGCCCGCATGGCGGCGGCCGACAAGGATCCCGGTTGCGCGAGGCAATCAACAAGCAAAGGCGGACGGGGGACCGAAGAGGGGCCCTGTTTCGACAGGGAGTTGCAGCCCTCAGAGGTCCCGGACGAAGCTGAGGCGGCACTGGGCCGCTCGGCACTGGGTGCCTGGCAAGGTGGCGAGTTGGTCTCGGAGAGCTCCGAGGGGGCGGGAACAGATGCTCTAGGCTCAGGCTGTGTTGAAGGCGATGCGGGCGTCTTCAAGGGGAGAAGCTGCCTCATCTGTTCCGTGACTGAAACCTGCTGCGAGGCGCAGGCCTCTTTGGAAGCAAGATGCGAAGCAGAAGGCAAGGGGAAACCCAAATCGAGCAGGACCCGGCGATCGGCGCCTGAGAGGCGCCCTCCGGCCTGCAAGGCAAAAAGCACTAGGACAACCCGGCGCCCAGTGGCTGGCAATGTGCGATGTTCGAACTCTCTGGCACAAAATTTGACCGGCCCGCGGGATACTTGCAAATCCACGGTCCGATCTGGCTCGCTTACCCGGATAGCTCCCCCTTGGAAAATGGTCAAGGGGATCACATAGTTCGGAGAAAAGGCGTTCTGTGAATCTCGGTGTGGCCGAGTGCACACCCGATCAAAAATGGCAAAACTCGTGTAAACGGCACCTTCAAGCAAAGAGGCTACAAACCTGTTCACCACTCGCACCGTCTGTGGAAAAAGCCTACAAGATTTGCGAAGGCTCACCTTAACTCGAGAGTACATCCCTGCCGAAAAGGAGCGCCCTTCGGCGTCTCGGTCGCACTGCTCATGCGGCAAGGCATCAAAAAGCCTCATCACTTGCTCAGCGGTAACAGGTGTGCTCTGAGCTAAGATTTGCCTGGCGAAAACCTCGGGCGAGGGCAAGGCTAGTCAATGCTTGCACTCACTGTAGGGCCTTTCGGCCCCGCACCCTTTGAAGTTGCACACATGCTTTCCGAAGCGGCACGACTTGCGTTTCTGGAAGCGGCAGATCCCCTTGTTGTAAAACGGGCAGATGAAACGGCCATCATCGTTGGCCCGCACGCAGCCCTCGGGTAACGACTCCAGCAGCTCCTTCAGGGACGGTTGCGAGGATGCATCAGCCTGGCCTTGGCTGTGATTCTGCTTCCCTTTGCCGCGGCCTTTGCCCTTGTTACCCTTCTCTCCCTTCTGATTGCCCTTGTCGGGTCCCTTATTCGGCTTCCACGGTTGGGCCTGGTTCTCGGCAGGCTTAGGAAGGTGGGTCAGGCAGGATACCACAAACTGATTGGTTGCAGCAGCGGCTATGTGCTTATCAAGAGGAGCCGGGGCTCCGACCCCGACGACGATGTCACCTCGGCTCTCCTGGGCCACCACCTGCCAAAGCTTCTGGTCAGCTGCGAGCAGCTGCTGAACGGTTGTGTAGCGATAACCCGCCGGAGGCACATCAAGCAGAGCCTGGAACATGCGGTTGTGCCAAGACTCCATTGCAGTGTAGGAGGCAAGCCCTACTTGATCGAACGCTAAGGCCCGGCGCAGGAAGCACCGGCGAAGCTTGAGCTCGCCGGTAGTCTCGCAACGGAGACTCGAGGCTTGCTTCGTGATCTTGATGTTCCCGTCGGCTCCCAAAGAGATCTTTTGCTCCGTCTTCTCACCCAAGATTTCGTCATGGCGGGAAATGCACTTTTCCGGCGCGATGTGCAGCACTTGTGCAGAATCGAGCATGGCCTGGACGCGGTCCACAAGGCCGTGTCCAGGTTCTGTGTGGATATCCATCTCGAGGCCTTTAAGCTCCCCCCTTTGGCGTTTCAAGCGTGTTAGGCGTTCTGCCAACGGAAGCTCGCGGGGGCTTGTATCACTTGTTCTCGAAGCCCTCGATTCCAAGTCAACCAGGGCGTGGGCGTGGCTCTCGTACCACAATCGCCTGATCACCATATGTTGTTCCACTGGAACCTCACTCCCAATCAAAGTCTTCAGGGCTTCGAAGAGAGGAGTGTCATCCCCGCTGGAAGGTTTGCTCGAGCACACGAAAGCTAGCTTGCCGAAGGTGTCCAAGCTCTTAGCAAGGAGCTTGGTCAGAAGATCCTCGCTGATGCCGATCTGCTTTGCTCGGTCGGTGAAGGCAGGCACCGATTCAAGTCCGGCCATGAGACCTGGGCAGGTGAGGATACAGGTTTCGAGGTCTCACCCACGGCGAAGTCAACCGTGGGTCGCGTTTGTCTCGGATTCACACTTCTTCGCCACCGATCACAGGCGGCCTTCGGGAACCGGCGATCCCAGCCGGTCGCGTTCCAATAGTATTTTTCATGACTCAGGCCGGCAAAGGCAGCCGACCACGGGGGTTCTTGCAATCTCAAAGCCCCCAATCAAACTCCCGCTAAGTTCAAGCCTGGGTGCTCACCAGGCCGCGCGGGAGATTCGCCCCAGTTTGGCAACTCCCAGCCAAAAGACTGCGGACACTTCTCAGTCCGGTTTTGTGCTCCGAAGCAAGAAACACTCCACTGATCTCAATCGGCCCGGGCACCCTCATCTCAAATGGCATAGGCACGACGTCGCAAATCAGCAAACGATCAACTGAGCACATCCTCTTTTCTTCAAGCTGCGCACTGCTGGCAGACATTCTCCTGAGCCTCCTCAGGCCCCATCAAACGCATGTTCGCCGTGACCTTCCTGCCGCACTTAAAAATTCCGGGGTTGACCAACTTATGCACCACTCCACTCAAGACGTGCATGTAGGTCTCTCCCGAGAACGTGCAGCTAAGCCGTGGACGGACCTCCTCCGGGGCCGGTGCCCCCAGGTCCACTTCGAGACCGTCGAGGTTTGTTATGTCAGACCCAGCCTCGGAGTTGTTCTCATCTTGAGGCTCTTCGGCCGGCAAATCCTCAGCCGTCGTCTCAGGAAGATGTGCAAAATCGGCTGGATCGCCATGCAGAGCTCTTGCGACCCTCTCGGCTCGCGGGAGATCGGGACTAAGCACTCCCCTGCTCACAGCACTCACGACCTTGGCTACCTTCACTATGATTTCTGCAAGCGCATCTCTCGAGTACAGGAGGGCCATGCCGTGCTTTGGACTGCAATGATGCCCCTGGGTAAGGCGCTCCTCGTAGGTCATGGTCCCGCTCTTGGCCGTCCAGGACAAGGCGGTTGCTTTCAGGCTGTGCGAGCTGTACTGTTCAAGATCTCCCGTGAAACCCTGCAAGTGCAAAAACTCACGAAGCCACAAGGAACCCTCCGCAGCCGTCATGGCCCTTCCTAGAAAGTTCCCTCCCGGCGACATGGCCGGCATGATTACGGCACAGTCTGGTAGCCCTGCCAGGGCCCTCTTGCGCATCCAGACACGTCCCCATGAGGGCTGAGTTAAGCCACTGCCCATTGCAATCAAAGGCAGCACGGTATCCTTTCGGTCCTTGGCCTTCGTCTTGTAATGTTTTGTCGAACACTCAAGAAGGACAAGCCCGTTACCTGCCACGTCAATGCTCAAGTCAGTCCCTCGAGCCGCATCCGACCATCGAGCCGAGGAGTAGAGGCAGAAAAGAATGAACCCTGCTATGCTAGCCCTGGCATAATCCTCGGAGTCGTGGACGAATTCTTCCAAGAGCCGCACTGCTTCCACCGGAAGGGGCGGTGCTTGCCAGAGCGGCCGTTTGCCCATGGACATCGCCTTGGCTGCTCCCTGCACACGAGGGGAAATCCTGGAGCCTTGCGCAGCCCCTGTCAAGTGCACAAAGAACCTATAGGCCTTGAGAAAAGACTCGCCGGCAGTGGCTCCTGCTTTCTCTCGTCGCAAGTGAAGCATATAAGCGTACAACTCGCCCTCGGAAGGCGCCAGAGGGCGCCCTTTGCTAGCTACGATCCACTTGGCGAACCTTGAGAAATCTGAGGCACGCTTCAGAAGGGTGCTGGCGGCTCTGCCTGAAAAAGTGTCCTCGATGGTCGAGGTCAGCATGGATTCCTCCACCAGGGAGCCTGCAGAACCCACGAGGTTCCTTCCAAGCTCCGAGTCATCCGGGAAGAAAAGCACGATGAGCCGAATTTTCTTTAGTGCGGTAAGCCTAAGCATGTCATCGCTTTTGGCAAACCTTGCTGCGAGAAGTCGCCTGGCCTCGTAAGTTCCTTTGGGCACCCATGCCCACGGCCCTGCTGCAGGGGCGGGGATCGCCGCCCTCCTAAGACCGTCGAAGCGACCTAGCAACGGCTCCTGGAACATGAAGCCGGGCCCCAAGCGGGGCCTCGTCACTCTTTCCCACGGCATCGCCTGACGGGAATGCCTTGCAAGAATGAAACCTGAGTTCATGGCATGCCAATCACCTGCGCTGCCGCCGTAGGCAATGAAGCCTGCAAGCTGCTGTTCCAAACGGCCTGCAGTCGGGTCGTCGTCAGGGGGAAGTTGTGTGTCCTCGCGAGACATCAGGCCCCCCAGTTGCTCCTCAGTAAGATCATCGCCCTCGACGGGGCTGCTCATGAAGGCCGCTAAGGGACCCTGATCAGGTGTGCCCTCAACCACAGCCGAATTCGGAGATATTGGGCTGGCAGGTATGGCAGACAGAGGGACCTGCTGACCTGATTCAACAGACTGCGAGACGGCCCCCTCATCCGGATAAAAAGCTTCAGCACTCATCCCCCGCAAAAGAAGCTTAAGACTCGGAGCGAAACACCTGATGCAATCGCTGCACAAGCCTTTCCAACCACCCCAGGCGGAGGGAATGTTGGTACCTTTCAGTTTCCAGGCCCCGGAGCTCGCGCTGGATGTCGCCGAGCTCTGCGCGGACAGCACGCAACTGCTGTTCAAGAGAAGCAACTTGCAGCGAAAGGTCGTACAAATGTTGGGAAATGGCTTCTTGAGTGTCACTGGAAGCAGAAGCCGAAGATCCCGCTTCAAGGGCCTGGCGGAAGTCCATCCGAGCCCCAGCAGGGCTCTTGCACGGTGCTCTAAGAGCAACACCGGATTACGGAGGACTCGGGCCTGTTAGACGCAAAGCTACAAGCCTCTAGAGAGCCCCTTCGAAAAATTTTGGCAATCTCAGCCTTGAACACACCGCCGGGTGACATGATTCAAAATCGCACAAGTATCTACCGAATCATCATGCAGGAAATCGTGATGCAAAATACAGCATCAAAAAGGCGATGCTAAAAACAGCATCAATCGCATGACAACGGAATCTGTTAAAGATCTCGAAAGTTAAAACATTGGTTTAAACAATGATGTTTGAAAACTGCAAGTGCGCTTCGCCTTTGGCTTCGCTAGACCAGGATAAACATAACTGCGCTCCGCTCCGTGGGACGTCTTTAGAAGCTGCAGGAGCTCCTTTGGTAGCGGTCGATGGCTTCGCTCCGGTCGCAGCCTCACTCCTATGAGCCTCAGCACTGAGTTTTCGGTCATGGCGGTCAGGGCATCCCTGATTTTCGCCTTGTCTGGTTCCGACTTCTCCTCCGGGAGACCGCCCATTGCGAAGAAAGAGTGCATCGTGCCCTCTTTTACCATCAACGGCTTGAGTTCCTGTATGAAGGTCAGGGCCCGTTCGTGTGCCAGGGGCTCCCTGTCGGTGGGGACTTGAGTTTGCTTCTCCGCGTCCCACTTGGTATACGACCATCGAAGTGGGTTGGCTGCCAATAGCCCCGTCGCAATCAGCTTTGATTGCGCCTCAGTTAAACTGTAAAACCCTGAGCGGTCACGCTTTTACTCTTGAACCAAAGGCGCTGCGTCGGTCACATAGTATGCAGCTATACAATACTATACCGTAGCCTGGGCTCACCAAAGGTGTGGGGCGTTCCTATGTACAGAATTCAACACCCTGCCTCGAAGTCCTTGTGCTGTACTTCGATCGGTCCGCGGTCGGGCATACCTCCGCCCGTGACTGCATCGGCTTAGCCATTGCAAGTCCTTGGGTTAAACACTCCGTGCAACCCACCTTTTGACCGTCCCCCAATTAAGGAGGTGTGTCAGACCGTCCTTGTCCTGACTCGTACAGTAACAAGTACTTCGTCCTAGTGAAACATTCCACACAAACTTCCTGCGTTAGCGCTCATCCTTCTTTTGCGCTTTTCGCTGCTGTGTGTTCCGAGGTGAAACTTTTTCCAGTCTTGCCTACACTCACTTCTCTGCCTCATACTCGTACACGATGTAGGGCTTACTGACTTCCGAACAAAGTACATTCCTCCGTACTGTCTGGCGTACCGGGATCCACTACTTGCTTCGGACTCCCAAACAGATCCATCGGGATATCCGATCCTTGTGCGCGTTCTCCTGACGCGTCATACGTCTCGTTGCATTGTCTGCAATACTCTTCATACGATTCCTGTGCCTCCGGGGATAGCATTTTGTTCCCCATCTCTTCCATGCTTATCATCTTTCCACGGTACTCAATCATCTCCGTTTCCTTCTTCTTTTCTGGTTCTTCCTGGGCTTCCGGTGAAACAATTCTTCCCAGGGCTTCCATTCCACGAACGAAGTTTTCATCGCTTATTTCCACATCCTGCTTATTTCTTCCAGATGTGATTCTTCCTCCACGTCGGTAGTCTTCCTCACTTATGATGGGCATACGCACACCATCTGTGTGTACGATTGCTGGTGTTCCCATCGCTACTCTTCCACGTCTCTTCAGAGATCCTTTTCCATTGCCACTCTTTTGTCCAGTATTCCATGCATGCTTTCCATCATCCGTTACACGGGTCTCTTCCTTTTCCGTGGCATCCTCCGTCACAGTTCTGTCGTAACTTCTCCGCCATTGTTCCGTTGCATACGTTTTGATGCATTCTGTGCAAGAACATTTCTGGTGGTTTACCTTCTCCCTTGTACACTTCCGGATTCCGCACCAGTAGCACTTCTTTGTGCATCCGCCAGTTGACTCTACCTCGAAGTCAAGCTCCATCACTTCCCAGTCGCTTTCGTCTGGGGTTGGCGGCTCTACTCGTTCTCGGCGTCTTCTCAGACTTCCTTCTGGCTTCGTCTCCGGGAAACAAATCCAACATGCCCTAAAGCCTTCCAGCTCGGCTTCCTGCACGTCCTTCCAGACCCACCGGCCTGGCTTCTTGTGAGATCCCTGGACATGCCAGCATGTACCACGGTGGTACACACGTGCTCGGCTTCCCGTACTGAGTACTGATCTTCACGCGTCCAATACCTCGTAGGTTTTCCAAGACTCTCGTGAGCTTCGTCCATACAGAAATAGCATACGGAACTGCGAGCAAAAATACGCATACCATCATTCCAACTTCAAACTTCGTGAAGTCTCCGTCCATGGCGTTCATACCTTTCTCCAAGGCTCCACAGGTTTCTACTTGGGCGTTAGATACTTCCTCCTTGAGCACTGCTGCGGTAATCGGCTTCATCAAATGAAATACCTGTATGGCTCTAATGAGATTCTTGATTTGTCCACTTCCGACATACTCCTTCAGTTTCTTCTCTTGTTCATGCTTTTCATACTCTTTCTCTCCAGTGTACTCCAAGTTTCCTTCTTCATCATACTCTACTTGAGACAAGTGATACAGTAGAAATGACCTTCGGGCATATGACAACTTCTTGGTGTTCAGATCCGCTACATTGAGCGCGGTTCGCACTGTACCAAGTTTTACAAGATTGTCTCGCACCCAATCTTGCAGTTGACACAGCCTAACGTCCACATGCTTCAGACGTCCAACTCCTCGTCGTTGACTCCACTGTCGTGCAGATGATGAATCGCACCGTATCTCCACTCGTACAGGCGCGTTTACTAGGAACTCAAATAGCCTTCCGACTAGGATAGCTTCTCCACAAGTTCCACTTAGTGCATACAACTCTGCTTCACAGCTTGATGATGATGTGGCCTTCTGAGTCCTAGAAAATGATAACACTTGTACTCCGTTCAGTACAATGATTCCTGATGATGTACTCTTCCTTCGGGCTCTGTCCGGTGTCTTCAGGCTTGCCCAATCACTGTCCGAATACGCTTCCACAACATGTCCTGCGTCCTTGGCAATTTCTTCGTCCTCATGGCCATTCAACTTCGTGATCAACCGGCTTCCGATTTCGGTATACGGTAACAGAGTAGCCCTTGTGGCTGTTCCACTCAGATACAGAATCAAGTGCTTCAGACACTTTAGTGCCTGCACCGTCGGCTTCGACATACTTGATGCCAAACACTTTGAGGCATACTGAATGTCAATTCTGTCCTGTGCAAGGTACAAAATAGATCCGAGTCCAGATCTAAACCGTTTTGTCTCTTCAGCACTCAACTCCTTGGTCCGGTCTTCCTTCACCAGATCCACATGCTCTGGTGTGGCCTTACTCTTCAACTTTCCAAGGTCATACAACTCAATGAGCTTCCGAACATACTTCTCATTCGGTTGGACAACAATTCCTTCTCGGGTGAAGACATACTTCCTTTTGAGATATCGCATCTCTTCTCCACTTCCTACTCCATTCGCTGGGTACGGTCCTTCTTTCTCCACCTTGAATACCTTCTCCAGTTCTTCTACCAACCAAATGGTTTCTTCCTTTTCTCCTGCTAGTAGCTCATCATCTACATGGATAGAGATACACAGCTTCCTTGTGGTGTGTCTAGCTAATGCGGGTACATGTACTGAGAACACGAATCCAAGTTTCTCAAGTATACTTCGCAAATGTTCATACCATCTTGTTGCTGCGTTTCTTTGACCAGGTAGGCATCTCTTGAGCCTCCACACGATTCCTTCTTTCAGGTTCGCGGCTCGTTTCATCCAATCACTGATTGTGATTAACACCTCTTCTTGTTGCGGGACCTGAAGGTACGCGTCCTTTATATCAAGTACAACTACGACCCAGTTGTATACCAGGTGTAACAACAAGACTAGGCGCGACGCGGCGTTGCTTGCCGTTGGGCTGAATGTCTCAGCTGTGCTGCTCGCACCTGCCCTGTACTCTCTGGCCACTATGCGGCACCTCCTTTTCCAACGTCCGTCACGATGCCTCCAGTCGAAAACTTCGCGCAAATCCATACGCTTTTCATCACCTGTTGCATTCGCCTCCATGAATTCCTCGATTACTCCTAGCTTGCTAAGGCGATTCAATTCTTCCACGGCTGCTTCCTGATCCAAGGCATCCAGTTCCTCTGGACTTAATTCGGGTGGTGTTTCTCCTTGGTCATTCTTTGGAACTTCTTCCATCTCTTCTTCCATGAGATCTTCATACTCCACGTCTTCTCCTTCTACTGCCGTGAGATCTTCATGTTCATCCCAATGAAAGGGGTCATCTTCCTGAGATACCCTGCCTGCGAACAAAGGCGGGTAGATTCCTCTTGAAGGCGATGATGGTGCTGATGGCATTTCTCGTGACTTCTTCGGCGATCCTTCGACTTCTTGTCCACCTTCTACAGCTCTCTTCCGTAGGTCTTCTAGCATAGTATCGTCACTGACACGTCCTTCTGGTTCTCCAGGTGGTGCGTCCTGCATTGAACTTGAACTCCGGGAATGAGAACTAGATCCTGTGCTGGCCATGCCTCCATTTGAGGCCCTGCCTCCGCTCGAGGCCCTGCCTCCGCTTGAGGCTCCACTTGTGTCCAGCAGATCCAACAGTTCCTCGACCTGTTCCTCTTGGGACTGTCCTCGATCTTCCGCACGAACTACGGTTCCTGTGCTGTTCCTTCTTCTTCTGCGATACTTGCTAATGCTGGGGCTGGTAACGGCTGTCTGGTATACCTTCCTTTTGGCTTCTTGGGGTTCCATGGAGTTACACTCAGCTTCAGTACTGGTTCCTTTCTCCATCCAGTGGCGATTCGCCTTACAGATCCTGTTGCCAAGATTCCGTCTTCAACTCCTACCAAGTGCATATCCTGAGAGTTCTTACCAAGGTAGATTCCTCCAATCCAATTCGCTGTTCCTTTCTTCTCGGGTTTCTTCAGCGCATACACATACTCTCCGAATGGGGCAATCTTCCCAAGGTAAGGTCTACCAACGACACTTTCGTAAGGGGTTGACCCTATCGCGGCGTGTCTGTGGTACCTGTTCAGCAACCATGACGCATGGCACAATCCCCAGGCCCACACTGCATGGCCTTCGGGAATCTCTATACCAAGCTTTCTTTCGGCTGCTCGTACCAAGCAAACTGTTTGGTTCCTCACCGTCTGGATAAACCTTTCCACTCTTGCCGTTCTTCCTTTCTGATACGGCTTGCTGTTCTGATCGTGTGTTTTGCGGTTCATCTTTCTCCGAGTTTCCACGATTGCAGCTATCAGAGATAACATTGCCTCTTCCGAATCTCCAACAAATCCGACTTCCTCCAAGTGTCCAAGACTGTGTACCCATTTCAACACTTTCTCCACGGTCTTTCTTTCCGTCTGCTTTCCAGATACCGGGATCACAACTGACATCCTTGTCCATGAACAGATTCCAACCAATGCTGGTGTGTCCTTTCCTTGTAGGAACATAAAGTCCAACTGAATTATTGGATAAGGTACTCCCACTGAGTCCTTTCCTGCTTCTGGGTTCTTCTTTTCGTGATCCTGCTTACTCTTAGCTTCTACGCATGACTCACACCAATGAGCAAAAGGTAGGTGTGTTGCTTCGTGAGCAAGTCGCTCTTCTTCCGAGGGTTTGTACGGTTCTGCTTCCACTCGTACTTTCTCCTTCTCTTCGCTCTTTAGTTTCTGTGCAGACTTCTGCATCTCCAACTCTGACAACGGATTTCCGTCTCCATCGTAGGTTGGTCCCAATACTCCTTCGCTCCTTCCAGGGGCGATATTTACCGGTACCACCGGCGTACTCAGCTCTTCTGGAACTCTTCCTTCACCTCTAGCAAAAGGTGTTTCCGGTCCTCTCGAAACCATGATAGCTTCAAAGTCTCGACAGAAAGTGAAAAAGTTTCCACTCACTGCATGTAGGATAACACAGATCCTTTTCGGTCTCCCATGACGCTCTGCAATTTCCACATTGTGGCTCCTGATAGAACCATAGTCCGAGTACAACTCGACTAGTGACCATTCACTTCCTCCTTCTGATACCATTGTCGTCCTGTACTTCCATCCTGGAAAAGCATCCTTCGGATCCATATAAGTCGTTCCTTGATACAAAATAAATGGTGTACCGTCTTCCATGATCGTCCAATTACCACTGGGTGTACTGTCCAACAGTTCCCGTAAATAGTTTGGAATACGTACGGTGACGCTCCTCTCCACTGCAGTCCTACTGTCAGTGCTACTTCGCGAGCTTCCATCGCTCCGACTTGTTCCTCCCGTCCAACGGGTGTTACGATCATTTCCGACAACAGACAATCTACCTAACAAACAACAACTGTTCCGTTTGTAAAAGATCCTTGCGTTCGCTCTTCCATCCGGGCTAACCAAAACCATTGACGACACTGTAAGGTTCCACTGAGCACTAAGAGCTTTCTCACCCTCAGGTACCTCTGGCTGATACTCCAGTTTCCAGCCATTCTTCAGCAGTCTTCCCATCGACAACAGAATGTTTGTCGCATCGCTTACAATAAAGCTTTCCGAAATACTGGGGGCTGTCCAACAGTCCTCTCCTTGTTCCACGGCGATCACTGCCGTGACCATTCCTGCTGACCTAATTGCATTCCCTTGGGCATCCTCTAACATGATACCCGTCGTTCCTGCGTTCATGCGTGTCGCTTTCGGATGTGACCTAGGTAACAAACTAGCATCCGATCCTGAATCCAAAATGATAATCTCAAGTGCTTCTTCGGGTACAGTCTCTTCTGCTTGAACTGCTCGAACTACTTCGTGGTTGTCTACAACAAACCAGTCTCCGTCTTCATCCGTTGCATCCATCACATACCACTCTGCTACATCATGGAATTCTTCACGAACCATTCGAACTTTATCAGTCTCGGTCTCCTTTTTCTCCTCCGTCGCTTTGAGGTGAGACTCGATCCACTCATTCTCTCGCTTCACCGCATCATCGATGGCTTTCTTGTCGTAAGGTTTTCCTTCACTTTTCAGCTTCCTCTGTTGCCTCAGATAGTGTTCTTCTCCTGGATAATGTTCTGGTACTCGTGGGATTCCAGACTCTGTCGGTGGCGCAACTGGTGATGCACCTGTGCAAGCCAGTTCCAAGCGTGTACCACAACCTTGGCAAATTCCAGTAGGTTCTCCAGATCCAAGTTCCTCATCTGAGTCTGTAAAACCTGGACTGGGTAGTTCACCGAAAAATGGGTTGGTGACTTCCTCACCTTCTGCAGTTTCATCTGCAACATCTCGAACCATACGGATGGTGTTGACATACGTGATGTCAATGTCGGACTCATCTTCTGAATTGATCGGGAAGGTCTCCGGATATTCTTCCGGCGGCGTAGCTATATGGTAAAATGGTTTTGGGTTGAATCCACTTGATCCACTTGACACTCCTACTCTTCGGGTGACAATCCTTGGGTCCGGTCGACTTGTCGTCTGGCGAATACTACCAGTTTCGACAACATTAGGTTTCGGGTAAGGTTCTTGGTTCGGTGGATTGTTGGGATACACTTCCGCTTGGGACTGTTCTTCGACCTCTACGTTCCGAACAGAATGTCTATTGGAGCACTCATTTCCCCAGTGTCCTTCCTGATAACACAGTCTACAAACTGTCCTTCCAAGTCGTTTCCCTTTTCCTTTCTTTCCTTTTCCTTTACTCTTTCCTTTGCCTTTTCTGCCTTTTCCACCTTTCTTACCTTTACCTTTTCCTCTACCTTTACCTCGACCTTTGCCTTTGCCTCGACCTCGACCAAACCTTCTGAATCCTCTACCTGCCTGCATGGCTCCGAATCCTCCGAACATCTTGCCATAACCTTTCTTGCCTTTTCCTTTTCCGCCTTTTCCTTTCCATCCTTTTCCTTTGTACTCTACTCGGTTCACTTCCATTGCTTGGTGTCCTCCACCAGTAGGTGCACTGTTGACCATGTCCTGATTCTAGAGGTTGATATACTTGGTTCGGCATCCAGCTTCTCGTAGTCCGCTCGTAGACTAGTACGCTTTCCTTGACTTGGCTGTATGTGGTTTTATCCGTAAGTTGAAGATGGATGTGTTCCTTCAAAGGACTAGGAATACATCTCAAGAGAGTCGATAGGAGAATCTCTCGAGGGTAGCTCACTCCACTACATCTCTCATAGTCTTTGACTAGTTCTTCCAGCTTCGAAATTTGTGCAACAGCACTTAGTCCGGGTGAAAAGTTTGGGTATCCATGAATCGCTTGCATCAAAGCTAAACTCCGACTTCTCGTACTCGGCTGATACATCCTCAGCAATGACTTCCACAAAGTAAATCCATTCCGGGATCCAGCGATACTGGGATCTCGCGCGTGCTGCTTCGTGGTTCCTGACAACCAAGAATTCAATAACGAGTACAGCTTCGTTGACATAGTCTGATACGTTTCATCCGAGAAAGTAGCTGGTAGTACTTCATGGTCTCCCAACTTTTCCAAGTTCTTAAAGGCATCCGAATATTTGGGTTCCGCATACGCAAGAATATTATAAAGTTGTTCCTTGAAGTCCATGAAATCTTGTGCATCGGTTTTACCTCCACCAAATGATGGTGGTCTCCCCAACATCTTCACTGCACCTTCCAATGCCTTAGAGAGTATTCCTTCATACGAGCTTCCTGCATTTCCTTGGTTTCCAGAATAGGTAACTAGCTGGTGAATAGCTTCTGTAGTCACTCTGGAGTTCTGAACCAATTGTCCAAGTATCTCTTGAGTAGGTACCATGCCTAATCCATCTCCATCTGCTCCATCTTGTACTGGTACTCCGGCGGCTGATGGCGGTTGTGCGGCTTGAGGTCCTTGCATAGCTTCCGTCCTGACAAGCAAACAAACAAGTACCATTGCTCTGAGTTTCCGCTTGCATCCGCTCACTTTACGTCTCCAACGAATACCGTGCATCCGATTCACTTTCCTTCGCATACAAGTGCATGTCACTCGTTTTTGCATTCTTCCTGCAAGAAGAGTTGATCTGAATACGCAGCTCCAGATGAGCTGAAGTGCTAACAGTACAAGCACAGCGTTTGCTGTACGCAACTTCGTACACTGGGCAGCGAGTTGCTCAAGCGCCTCACAGATCATTCTTGTAGATCTGCTCTGCTGGCTCACTTCTTCCAGCTTCTTCCTGCTGCTTTGCTTTAGCGGTCTTACGGCGTTTTGGTTCGTCGATTTCCGACGACTCCGAATTATCCACAGGGGATTCGCTTTCGCTGGCCTCATCTGACATCTTACTGTCGCTACCTGCTTCGTCCTGCATGTTGTCCTTGACAGGCGTCTCTTCCGACACTGCGGGTGCTTCCGATACTGTCGGTTCTTCTGGAACGGCTTCCTTTGGAACTTCTGGATCTTTTCCTGCATCCGCTTCCGGGGTATCCAAGATTTTCTTTGCTTCACGCGACTCCAACGTTCTGCGTAGCTTGGCCTTGTGGTGCTCTTCGTACTTCTGCCGAAGCTCCTCTCGGGTCGGTGCTTCCGGACTAGGCTCGACCAAATCCACCACATTCTTTTCATCCTCTTTGGCTGTCCAGATACTGGGCTTTTCTGGCTCGGCCTTCTTCTTTGCTGTAGCAGCTTGGCTGGCCTCCTTCTTCCGGTTGGCTTGCTCTTCTCTATACAGAACTGGAAAACCTCCTTCATCCTTTGCCTGCTTCCAGAATCGCTTGTTACTCTCCGCGACTTCCCTGGACATACTCCCAAAGTCGCAAAGTGCGAGCATTGGGAAAAATCTTTTGTACGGATTCGTAGTGTCTCCTTGGAATCCGGGGCGAGTGATTCCTCGCATCGGGTACAGTCGTCTTGTCTTGTTCCCGCGATCCAATATTGTGAGCATGGGCTCGTACAGGCAAAAGCATAGCTGGCTAAACTTGCATGCCTTCTTCCAGTGTCCACCATGCCAACATAGCGAGCACAAACTTTTTCCTGGAGGTAGGCTTCCATACACAGTACGCTTCCGGGTGGTCTCTGTTGGTTCGATGTCCAAACGGCCTTTTCCCGCAGGATGCATACTCCATACTTCAGTGAAGCGTCCGGCACCCTTACTCTCCCGTCGAGACGGGATGAGTCGTACGCTGTAGGGTTCCAACTGAGCTTGGATTGTTTCAAAGTCTTCATACGAAGTGATCTGCCAAGGGAACTCCCAGAGGGGCTGATACTCTCCGTCCTTCTCTCCAATCCCGCGCATAGCCAATCCAGAGAGAATTTGTACCAACTCCTTTGTCCAAGTTGGACTGAAAGGTTTTGACCCAGGTAAATACTCTTCTCCGCTTCGTAGAGGGCGATTCTCGTGCCAATCTTCTTCGTAGATTCTTTCTGTCCATTCCCATCCTGGGGTTTCCTCAGGCGGTTGCTTCTTACCTTTTCCAGACCTTCTTTTATCTGGAAGCTTCTTCTCTTTATCCTCTCCAGCCTGAGCATCCGTTCCAAACTTGGGCATTCTCTTTGGCTGCGGCATCGCTTTAACAGCGGGTTCAGCTGGTTCCGGTGCTTGAGTAGTTCCATCGTGGATGGATTGCAAGATCTGAAGTAGACTCTTTTCCTCTCCGTAGCGTACTGCGATGTTGATGGCTTGTCCCATGGCACTTTGCAGTTTCTCCGATGCCACAAGGAATCCGCTTTGAGCCTTTTCCAGATTCCTGCAAGCTTGGAGCCAATCCTCTTCGGTCTTACGGGAGTTTGCCACTTGCTCGTCTTTCCGGGCTCGTAGCTTGTCCACGACTTCACGGGCTTTGTTGCGGTACCATTCTTCCGCCGAGTCCAGTGCTGCTTCGGGTACCTTGAGCTTTGCTTGTTGCTTGTTAGCTTCCTGAAGTGCTCTAGCCATACGCTCCGATTCTTCCACTGCACGAAGGCGTTTGGTTTCTTCCTCCAGTGCTCGTTGCTTTTCCTTCGTCTCAGCTTCCAAGATCCGCTTTTGCTCTTCCAGATCGGCCAGCTTTCTCTTCCGAGACTCTGCCTCAGCTTTCTTATCCTCTTCTTCCTTGAGAGCTTCGAGTCGTTCTGTCTCTTGATCCTTTCCTGCCACTTCCATAGCTTCATCCAGCTTACGTCGAACACCTTGAGGACTGGTAGCTTCTTCTTCCTGTTTCTTCCTAGCCTTCTCGGCCTTACGGCTTTGCTTGGCTTCTTTCCTAGCAGTCTTCTTCTCTTTCTTCTTTTCTTCTCGCGACTTTCCTCCAGTTGTCCCTGGAGTCTTTGCTGGAGTACTTTCAGCTTTCCTTCCTGGCGTCTGCAGGAGGTTAGCTTGCTCCACCAAGGTAGCTCGCCTTTCTTCTGCACTCTGCCGCATTTCTCCCAACTCTGTAGTCCGGTCCACCATGACATCTTCATGTACAGGCCTTGCCACTCTAGGCAACGGTTCATGTTCCGTGACTCGAGACACTTTCTGGTGGGGTTCATCCTGGAAGATCTCACTGTCGTTGAGTTCCATAGTTCCTGCCGCTGGGACGAGAGATACTTCTTCCGCTCGTTCTCCCATCCTTGGGGATACAGTTGATCCCATACACAATCCGAAATTTCCTCTTCGAGGGTAAACGGCTGCGGTCGAATAACAAGGTGAGACATGTTCATCCACAAGCAACTTGTTTCCTGAATACTTCCTTGGCTCAGCGTGATACTCATACAGAATCCAAACACAAATAGCAAGAGGTCCTGGTACATCTTCTCCATGATCACCTTCATGGCGAATTCCAAGATTTACTGTCCAGTTTCCAGGTATCCTCGTGTACTTCCTCCGGTTCCAATCCGGTTTCCTTCGGCCCACAGGTTTCCTGGATCTTCAGGCTTCCTTGCTCCGCTACCAAGTTAAACTGTAAAACCCTGAGCGGTCACGCTTTTACTCTTGAACCAAAGGCGCTGCGTCGGTCACATAGTATGCAGCTATACAATACTATACCGTAGCCTGGGCTCACCAAAGGTGTGGGGCGTTCCTATGTACAGAATTCAACAGCCTCTTTGTCTGTGCTCAGCTTCCCCATTCTGGCTTCCATTTCCATCAACAATGCGCCCATCAGGGCTTGACGGAGGCCGCAGTCGCACGTGCCCTGTGCTCGGCTTTTCTTCCATGTGTGGGTTGTCTTGAGCAGTTGTTGAGTGATCCCCAGGTCCCCTGCGTCCATGAACATGATCCAGGAGTGATCTGCCTCCAGAAGCTGCAGGGCTGTCTCGTGTCGAGCCATGATCTTTGCAAGAGCCAGGATTTGCGCATTCGGGGGCAGTCTGGCTGAAGGGGCCGCTTTCGGCTCCCTGTCGCGGGCTCTTTTGTGATCGAGTCTTCCCGCCCCTTTGCCGTTCAGTCTCTGCGCTTTGGCTCTGGGTGTGGTGATCAGTTCCTCGTCCTCGAAGATGTCCTCGTCCATCATTGGGGAGTTGGCCCCCCACAGGGAGGCTATCTGTGCTAGGGCCTGGTTGTCTGCCATGGCTCTGCAAGACTCGGAGCTGAAGGAGAGGGAGGCACCTACCTGCATGAACCTTCGGCGTTTTGGTAAATGTGTCCCTGCAAAACTTGCATGGCCTGGAGAGTACTGTGGCTTTCATCCCTTCTGCAACGCGATCTTGTAGCTGAGGGGCGCACCATATGTCCTGATGGGTCTTGGCCATGTGCCTTCTCCAGTCCTGTTGATTAGTGACGGGGGTGGCACAAGATCCACAATGTCTCTCAAGGAATTGCAGCAGCGGCCTGTCGGCTTCCCCAGCGGGGGCCGTAGTGTCCTGGAGCAAGTCGCGTACTTTTATTCATCGTGAGGAACCGCTTGCCCAACGTGACCAATGAGAAGTTCATAAAAGAATCCAAATCACTTAGGTCATAAAAGATATCTTCATCTTGCAAAATTCGAGCAGCATATAAGAGCACAATCTCAATATATAAAAATTGCAAGACGGAAGCGCGCTCTCTCTTTTTATTCGCAAGTGGGGAAAGGTCCAGTGGCTGCAAGTCACCCCACTCGGCCAACACTGGACAACACATCCCACTGCAAGGACGCAGCTTCCACGATGATTGAAGGATCAATGCCATCAAAGCAGAGCCGACTTGGTGCATCGGCAGGGTTGCTCAATGAAGGCACTCGAGAATACCAGCACCTGAGTTGCAGCGATTCTTCAAGTAATCGCACACTCTCGGTGACCAATTCTGCGACTGGCGTAGATGCACAAGCACGGATCAACGCTGCTTTCGCCGCTTCGTTGTCCACGTACACAACAAGTTGGCCACACCTGAAGACCTTCTGCCAAACCCTAAAAGCTAACAGAACCGGCATAAGCTCAAGCTCATAAATAGGGTTGCGAGAGTACTCAAGTGCACGATGCATGAAGGCATCGGGAGCGCGAGCACCAAAGGCACCACGAGCAACTCCTGACTGGTCGTAGAAGATTGCTCCGACACTGCCTTTTCCATTCTCAAAAGCTCCGTCCGTAAAGAGATACCAAGTCTTGCTGAACTTTGGGCCAATCTCAAGGGGGCGAGCGGACAACAGGCGGCTGCGAAGAACACCAAGAGATGTCTTGGCATCTCCTGTCAAACCTTGCTTCAAGAGACCTACCCGTGCCTGGCGATCCAAATTCCTGACCGCCTGAGTCGGCCCTCTCCCAAAAGCATGGCCTTCAAAGAAGTTCATGCGACCTCGTAACCTTTCAGCCTCCTTCGCGCTGAGTCTGTCTTCTTCAAGGATTCCATCCAAAGAGCGCATTAGCTCAGCGATGCGTTTGTCTGTGTGGCCAATCTTAACCAGACGACTTTCGAACTGACTAAGATCAACCACTAAACCTAGCATCTGGAACACCCCAGAAAACTCAGGCGCCTTCTTCCCTTCCTTGGCGTAGTCAAGGCCTAAAAGGTTGAACAGGGATTGCACAGCGAAGGCAGTATTCTGCTTCAGGCCCTCCTTCGAGACTACGCTGTAGTCGTCAAAGAAAGCCGTCCAGATTACCCTAAGTGCAAGCACCCCCAACAAAACCGACATACTTATTCTCAAGAAAGCGGCAACTGAGCCTATTGCACCGAACGGGAGTGCGTTCAGGCCCACCGACGACGGCTCGGCTTGGCCTGGACGGTTGACGAACATTCTCAAGATGTCACGGTCTGCACATGATACAGGGAATTGTTTGTATGCAGACTTGAGATCATACGTTCGGCCGCAAAGCGGAGCGCCTCCCTCCGTCGAGATGTCAATTGCGTAAGACAGCGTGGCAGCCATCCTATCAATCGCCTGGACAACGAACTTTTCAACCGTCCCCACTGTTGCATTGAGGCCGCAACAACTACAGTCATCAATCACGCGCGTTTTGTCCCCTTGCACTATGCCAAACCTGCGGGCGTAAACCTTAAAATCCTCCTCAAACTTAGGCGCTTCCCAAATCCAACCACTCTGAAGTTCGTCCAACGTAGCCTGCCAAGTGGCATGCTCGAGCAAAGGCTCTTGTCGCACCGCCATTTTTTCAAGCACGGCTTTGTTCAGACTACCTGACAGAAGTTTCAACGTTTCAAGGGAAAACTCGGGTCGCTTAATCTGCGTGGGGAAAGCCTGGCTTGCAGGCAGCCAGCCACTTAAAGAAAAACCCTTTTGCATATCCTCGATGAGGCTGGTATCCGGGAGACCATACGCAAGAATCAGTTCCTGCCACAAGAGGAGCCGTTTGCCTTTCAAGGTCTGACGGATGTGAGGAGGAAGCGCTGCGTGAAGTGCATCCTCACGGCCTTGAAGTTCCTTCGCTCGCGCAGACCAGCGAGCTATGAATTTTAAACGGTGCTTAGCCAAAGAAAATTCATCACCTAGAAGGTTCTCTTTGACCACGGATTTCAAGGCCGGTTCGAGACTGTCAACGAAGTCTCTTGGGTGTCCAGCACGTACAGCCCTTTGCACAAACTTATCCGGAGCAAGGGGGATGCCAAACCTGAAAACCTCCACCCTGGTTCCAGGTTGCGGGTCGGAAACCCTACAGTGCAAGCCTACAGCAGCTACTCGTTTCTCGGCCTGCACATCGCCCCAAGTGGACAAATGCCGAGAAATAAAATGCCCTTTTGGCGGCGCCACTGCAGTTGGTTCCGAGTTTTGAACATAATCGATGACATGAACGTAGTAACCAAACTCGGGCAGCACACCCGGTGACCGCGTAGGCTGGAGGCCAAGGGGAACACGAGCAACAGGCGGCGTGTGAATTTGCTGCTCACTCAAAGATGTAGCTTCAGAGGCGCCCTCTTTGACAACAGAATCCCTCAGCAAGCCAGCTACACGCTGGCAAAAGAGACTGGGATACACGCTGATGGCTTGACTAAAACGCCCGTCCTTGGAGACAGGCTTCCAGGACGTATGCACATGGTGCTCGGACTCACCTGGGCATGTAAGTTGCAAGGCATCAAGGAAGTGCGAAGAAGTCCACAGCTTGCACGGTTTAGGTCGATCTCCGCCATGAGCACACATGTGGAAGGGAACCCAACATGACTGAGGGCTCAGAGCCTGAAGGGCACGAAAGAAGGAGGTCTGCCAAAAGAGCGAATTCTGATGATTCTCAATAACACAGCGAATGCCTGAAAGGCAGGCTGCACGCAGCACAAGGCAGACCGACTCAAAAACCAGATTGGCGGTTTCAAGCTTGCGTTTGTCTGCCCCACAAAGCCCGGGGACACCATCCGGATGGGCCGAAGTCCGTAACGGCTTGGGCTCGCGCAACTGACTCCCTCTCAACTGTGGAAGAGGTCTTTCACGAGCTGGTGTAGAGGTGCTGTGGGGCACACGGGCCCAGACCATTGCCACTCGGGAAGCCTCATGTTTGAGCATGGTGGTGAGCCCAGCGACACTGTCTGTACACAAAAGGTCGAAGGTCAAGACTCTCACAGATGAAGAAGCAGGTTTGCGATCCAGTGCCAAAGTTTGGAAGCCGATCTTTCCACACGCATGGCTGATAGCGACAGGGCCGCAACACAGTTCGATCACAAGCATATCCTGCACTTGCAACGATGGAGGTATTTGCATGGGTTCCCCTGTCGAGACCGCAGGACTCAAAGAAAATCCCAAATCCTTCAGAGCACAAATTTCGTGAGCCTTTAAATGATCAGCGAACCGGGTGTTGTACCCGACAAGGACACATCGCCTGCCCGACCAAGACAACGTGCAATGCTTGTCACGGGTGGCTGCAAGCCATTGCGGGCCTTTGTCAACAGGGAGAATTTTGCCCTTCAAGCGCGAGTCATGAGGGCACACGACATCACCATCCTCTGCCTGGTACCAAACGCCCCCACCTTGGAAAGAACTGATCGGCACAATGATGTTCCAGCTCTGGGGCTCGTTGTTCGCGTCAACATGCAGACTACTCTGACATTGATCCAGGAAAATGAATGAAGTAAAAGGCACCCCTTTCATGTGCGCACTCAGAAAATTGCAAATCAATCTCACGGCACCTGCATAGGCCATAGTATTAGAATGTAGACCAACAGCTCCACCGTGCACAAAACTCCCGGCAGCAAAGGATTGACCCTTCCCGTCCGACTGACGAGGAGAAGGGGATTTGGGCAAAGCATCAAACAACCTCAAGATGTCATCACTGCACAGAGTTTTCTGACTCAGAGATTCGATCAAGTCATTCAGATGCTCTGCTTCTGTGGCAGTGGGGCGAGCTGGAGCTCCAAGCGAGTCTGAGCCGCCTCCAGTATCAACACGAGGATTCTTCACCGCAGGTTGTTCACCTGGATCGGAAGAAGCATCGCTTGTGCCTAGTCAAGGCTTCGGCTTAGCGCGACAGGTTGCAAAGCTGTGGTTTGCCTTATGACACTGCACACACACATGAAACCCTTTGGAGCACCGCGGCAAGCCATCCACCACTTTGGTCTCAGACGTGCAACCTTCACCATTATGCGCCCAACACACGGGTCCCTTAGAAAACCTTGGGCATTTCTCAAAGGACTCGGGCATGAGAGCCCGCGCCTTCTTGCGAATCTTCTTTTTTGTCGCGGTTTTCTGCGGACCATGTGGCGTAGGAAGATCTGGCACCTCGGGCACTGCACCTGCACCTGAAGCAGATGCGACATTAGTGCTTGCGACTGGCGTGAGCCAAACCTGAATCCGCTGATCAAACATCATACTCGTAAAAGGGGGATCCAATGGCTTAATCCCGGTAGGCAACGGCTTGTAAGGTGGCTGTACCTCTCTTGCAAGCAATGTCCACACTTCTTTGTCAGCCCTGATAAGCTGTTCAGTGCGCACAGGAGAGCAGTGGCTCGGGACTGGAGCAGTCAGCAGATTCAACAAGCGTTGCACATACTGTTCGTGAACTGCCCACGACAGCAATCCGCACTGGTCCATAGCAATTCCACGTCTTTGCCAAGCCCACATAAGGTTGAGCGGACTGGACAAGTCCACTGGGATTTTAGGCTGAGGCGCTGTCAACTTCAACGCATCTTTCTCAAGATGAACGACAGGAGACTTTTCCGTGATTCCGATCGCAACCTCAGCATCCCTCTTACTGCAAACCGAGGGCGGCAACCACACTAAAGTCCCAGGTATTGCGCTTATCAACTAGGTTGTAAGACGGCTGAAGCTCACCAGTGATGGCGACTCCACTGAGCCTACGCTGCTGGTCAAGGGCACGAGCTGTTCGCTCCGGCAGCGGTAAGCGCTTGATCTGCACATCCGCTGTGTCTGAAGTTGCCTGCTCCTTGAACACTTGAATGACATATGTCTTGGCTTCAAAGTGAAGATCCCTCAGGATAGCAATCTTTCCCAGTGCCGGACTCGCACCAAAGACCTGTGTTGCCAAGTCGGAGTACTGCTGAGCCGACGGCTCTACTCTGGGGGTGCCTATGGCGAAAGCAAGCTGACGGAAATTGCGAATGCCCTGGGCAACCAAAGCCGCGTGCAGCGACCCATCTGAGCTGACCTCGGAACACCTTTGCAGGAAAGCAGCCTCAGAGGTGATCAGCGCCATGGGTTTCCAAGCTCGAGACCGACTCAATCAGTTACGTCCTGAAGACACTCCGTTTCGTACACCGTGACTGTTTTTGCCTGTGCTACAAACACATGCACGTACATCGCTTTCAGGTCCGAGCCAAAACTTGCACAGGCCATTGACTCGCACGTCGCCAGCTGCTCACCCCAAAGGGGAATACAGCCCACGCAAGACAACGATCACAGGCCATGCACTTGGCTCCAATGGCTTTGCACAGCATGACTGGACTCGCAAAGTCGCCCTTGCACGGTTCTCCTCCACCTGCAATCACTCACCTTGTGGACTCAAGGAGGCAGACCTCCCGACTCGCCACCAAGGGAATGGACTGCTGGGGCACGAAGATCCAACGGACTCCTCTTTCGCGCTTGCAGTCGAAGGTCTATCTGCGGAAACAAAATTTGCAGGGCAAGTCTTCCTGCTCTAGAGCATCGTTGCTATGCTTAAAATGTCGGGAACCCACCTTCCGTCCACAGGAAAACAAATTCTTGAAGTGAACTTTAGGAGCAAGGTGGGCTACCTTTGATGATTCATGCCTCCAGACATCAAACCCTACCGGAACCACAAGGCCCTGAGCAACCAATGCAATCGGTTGCCCATCGTCCTCATCAGATTCATCCGAGGATTCTCCTGGGGAGGCACCCGGTTCGGACTCACTGTCCACGACGATTGGCTCACCAGCTGAACACTCTTCGCCAAGCTCAGATTTGCACTCCTGTACCCTGGAGACATCAGAGGCTTGCGGGATCACGCTGGGCCCACCTATCCCACCGACTTCAGGAACAAAGCTGCTAACCAAAGGCTGAGCTCTTTCCGTGAGCAAGCGTCCACTCCTGGTGTCATCAGGCCGAAATGAGCCATCCCTGACTTCCTTCACAAAGCAGTGGGGCTTGAGCATCACGACTGTACACCAGGTCCATCCCACCTGCAGCGTGATACCCAAGCCTCTGGAGGGTTAGAGGATCAACACCCCGCTTTGCCGCCCAGGAAATCATGGTTGCCTTCATGGATTTCGAAGCAATGCGAGTATCACCGTCCTCAACTTGCAACAACAACCTGAGCCAAGCTGTAGCCTCATCGGTGTCTAGGGCTCTGACCGTTGGTTTTCCCTGAGCATCCGGTGCCGGCATAAATGGACATTTACCTGAATCGGTGATCCCAAGGTCCACTCTGCACGCCCTCCAGAGTCTCCGTATGGCCTGAGCCCAAGCGAAGGTGCCACCGCATGCAAGAATTTATGGCGCTTGCTTTGTAACCTGCAAGTCTTGTGCACACCGATTCGCAATTCAATGTAACAAAGGTCATCCTCGAAACCTATGTCCCACAGGATGGTCTCTGTGTGCTGGACATCACTCCACCGGCACCTGCTGTACGCGCACACCAAAGCGGCTCCTGCAAATGCTCTGCACCACTGGTCTGGATGGGATTCCAGAACATCGTGTAGCGTTTGCAACTGCTGCACCGTCAAGGGTGATGCTTGGTTTGGCTCCTTGAAGAATTCCGAAGTGCAGATTCCTTTGCACCGACGGCTGCTACTCACATCTGCAAGTTCTGACACTCCTACCACATGCAGAGTGAAGTTGATAGCCTCCAACACAGACGACAAACGGCTGGGTGGCGCTCCTTCTCTCTCAAGGGTTTTCAAGAAGTCATAAACATGCGATTCGGCACATGGAAACGTAGCACTCTTCTCACGGACGAAATCATGCAGCAGAGTCAAGCTCCTAGCACGCTTAAGAACAGTAGACGGTGCCTTGCCTTTCATGATGTCCCCAAGAACCTCAATCTGGTCCTCCCTGGATGAGCAGGCATCCAACTGAGAGACAAGTAGGCAAGGTCCCCACTGAAGAACCATGCACAGCCACATGTCTAAGCCAATCGCTAGTTGCTCACTACGCTGTTGCTTCCAATCGACGATCGCCTGGGCTTTGACCACTTTGCTGAACGACACATCATCAGAAGTCCTTCGCGCCCTCTTCGCTGCAGCCTCGGACGCCCCTACGGGGATGGCGGCCTCACCCTCAATGAAGATTCGCGCGGCTTTCTTGACGGGTAAATCAAGAAAATCCTTACCCCCAAAGATCACCCCAAAGACACCCTCATCCCACGGTTGAGCGAGCGCCTCCAAGTCACTAGATGCAAGGGGCACTTGACATGCACTCCTGAAGGTAGCTTCAAAATCAACATTGTGGCCTTCCAAAGGGTCCGACGCTGGTTGCAAAACCACGTGAGGGTCGGAATCTCGAACCTGGTTCCACCACAAGCTTTCTGGGCCAGCCAAATCGATCAAGGCTACATCCTCCGTGTCGGCGGGTACTGAAAGAGACGCTGCACAAGATTCTTGATCCTCGGGAAGTGTAACCGTAACCCCAAACCTAAACTGAGCAGCAGCCCTTTCAAGGACATCAATGTCAAGCTCGGCCTGGGGGATAGCACCAGGACAGATACTCTCGCCAGCAGCAGTGTTCACCAAGTCTGATGCACGAGTCTCACTGGGAAGGCTGCTATCTGGCAAAACATTGGCACCGTCGCCTAACATTGCATCGAGCGCCCCGGCCACTTCAACATCGGAAACCACAGAACTCTGAACACTCAAAAGGCGAGCCACCGGCACCGAAGAACCCAAACCCTGCAAAGGCAACTCAGGAGCCTCAGCTGCATCCCCACCCCCAAGAGAATCTGAGGCGGACAGAGGCGGAGCAGGCGGAAAAGCATCATGGGACATGATTGCGGTTCTCACAGCGGCTCACCCTCAGGCTGAGGAGTTAAGTGAGCGATGAGAGCCTCGAGGTTAGATGACGCTCCGGAGAGCGCAACTGGGCCGGCCAGGCCAGCGTCCATCTGCCAGCCACAAGAGGCTGGCGTGCACGGCGCTCTAAGAGCAACGTCGATGGAGGCCTGTTCAGTACCTCTGTGGACTCCAGGCTAAAAAGAAATTCTCGCCAATCACCTCGAAAGGGAAAAAGGCTGCAGCAAGAGAATTTCATTCACCACACAGCATGTGTGAAAACAGCAAGCTAATTTTCCAAGGAAAAATTTTCCTCAAAACGATTGAATAAAGTAACATCCCCTTTTTCGAGTGTCAGTGCGGGGAGTGTGTACTTTCTGGAGTGAAATGCTTAGGGGAGATGGTGGGTTGAGTAGAGGTTTCTGGTTGACCCGCCTGGCACCATGCGCAGGCCAGTGCTACCTGGAAAATGACCACGCAGTTCCTAACATGGCGATCCGCTGAGTAGACCCTTTGCTGGCAGAGCTCACAATCATGGTCTCGATGGATCAGATCTCTATAGTCTTCGCATTTGCTAGTAAAGTTATCAAGTCCAGCATCCCAGATTGCTGGGTGCATACGCTTGATGTGTTCTTTGACGGATCCCTGCTTAGCTTTCCATTGCCCACAAAAACCACAATGTGCATGAAGAGAGGGTGCCCAGGCTGCAAGGCTGTGGAGCGGGACTGGGGGTTGCTTAAGGAGGGCAACTGCCGTGCTCGTGCGCAGGATGGGTGTATCGGCTGGTTGTTCCCTGCTGGAAGATTCAGTAGGTACGTCCTGGGCGCTTTGTGCCTGGGTCTGATCAGGGTGCAGCGTGACCTGTGTGTGTGGGTTTGCTACTTGAGCCGTGGGGTCAGGGGCCGGCAACGGCTCCCCTTCCGGTTCTTCGGTTTGATGTTGCTCAGGAATATCCGCCGGTTTGGCACGACAGACGTAGGTGAGGATGTGCTGCTTGAAGGCTCCCCAAGATTGGAGATGTTTCTGGCAGTACCTGCACTGGGGCATGCCCTGTATGCAGTGCTCATGCTGTTTGTAATGTCGCTCCTCTTCCGCGTCGATGCTCACTTTTTGGTGGTGTTGTTGTGCTCTGTGTTGCCTAAGTGTTTTCGTTGACGGAAAGTAGATGCCACATTCCGGGCAAGCCAGGCCGGTAGTGGTGGGCTCGGCCGGAACAAGAGTTTGCGAGGGCAGCTCAAGGGTGGTAACCTGCTTGAATTCCTGAGCCGTGTCTTGCCAGAAAGTAAGGATGTCGGGGGTGTTCGTGATGTCAGCTGGTTTTTGTTGGAGTTTTTCAACCTTTCGCTGAATGGCATGATACAGTGAATCAAGGGGGTCGCTAAGGTGAAATTTGGCGCATAGGGTGGAATTGCTCTCGTGAGTAATGTGGGCAGGGGAATTGACTACCGCTCTAAGCTGTTTGTAAAACCAGTTACGAAGCTGAGTTGCCGCAGCGTATGTCATTCCCACCGGTAGAAGCCCATACGTTGCGCTGGAGACCGCGCATGCCGTCCAAATTCTAAGGCGGTGGGTGAGGCTAAATATTCTACGAGAGCGGGTGGATCTATGGAGTTTGGCCTCTCTACCCTTAGCTTCCTTGATGCGGTGACGTGTGTTAGAAAGGGCGCAAGCGCCCAGCTCCAGGTGGGTGCCAAGATAAATGACAGATTTGGCCAACGGTATGTACGCGGGGCCGGTCTCGGTCTCCACTTGCCAATGTTGCTTGCCTTCCTTGCGGACAATGTACTTTTTGAGCGCCCGTTTCCGTTTCGCCCCGGGGCCCCTGACTTTGAGGAGTAGCGCGGTCTTGGTGAGGTTAACGTGAAGACCTAGCGCTTCCATGACCTTGAGTACCTTAGCCAGGAGGACGGCCAGCTGACGCACATCACTTTCTTGCTCTATGAGCCATTGGCATAAGGTATCATCGGCGAAAGTTGTTCCCTGGCGCTTGGGGCCCGATAGGGCATCCCTATAAGTTCGTACAGGATCGTGGTGGATATCGCAACCCAAAGAAGGGGCGCTATACGACACCCTTGCCTTATTCCGCGCGTAGTGCACACGATGGAGTCGAAAAAATTGTCCTGAATATGGTATGACGAGGTATCATGCAGGGCAATCACCGCTGCAATGAGGTTATCCGGGGCGCCTAGTCGCTTGAGGGAAGAGGCGAGCGCCTGCCGGTCGACCCTGTCAAATGCCTGCTTGAGGTCCAGGCTGAGGATAGCTCCCCCAACACAGAGATCCTTTTGGGTGCCTTCCTCCTCACGGGCCTTCAGGGCGAACCTGCCCTTGCCGGCTTTGTCAAGAGTGTGACTGAACAGCCTCATCCAAGAGTGCACTCTGGCCAGTGCATCAAGGATATCCCTGTTGGGCTGACACGCGTACTGCGGCCCATCGGCAATGTTACTGTCGGTGGGAACTCGGAAGAAGGCTGCTCTGCACTGCAGAGACTCTTCCACATCGACAGCCTGCGAGACTATCGTGGCTCCTTCCGCCTTCCTCGTGAAGGCCTTGTGCAAGGACGTACGCGCTGCGTCGTTGTCGATCCACACAAACAGGTCGCTGCCTGTGAGGTACTTGGCCCACAGCTGCAAGCTGAGCAGGTAAGGCAGGAGCTCGCATTCAAAAACGAGTTGCTGCTTTTGAGCTCTGGCAACCCATTGGGTTGCCACCGTTGGCTAATCTGTAGCCCCCAGGTGAAGGCAAGACCTTCGCCAATGAGCACTGCCCCCAGACCGCACTTGGGCACACGGCGTGGGAGCTCCCACTCGCAGGCCCCGTCCATGTACAGATGGAAGTGGCGACGGGCGTGAATGGACACTGTCCTGGGAGGGCCGTGCACTACGCGCTGCAGAAGGAACTCCATGGCCTGGCGCTGCTGCTCTGAGAGTGGAACTTGCTCCGGCCCGTCCCCAGCGACGTCACCAACGCAGATTACTGCCATGCGCGTGTTACGGCCCCAGGCCTGTTGCTCTGCAAAAATTAGACGACCGCGCAGACTCTGCGCTTCGTGAGGGGACATGCTTCCACGGGCCAGGGCCTCGCTGAGGACCATGCCCAGCTCCGCTGCGCGGGTGGGCTTGTTCTGGACCGTAACTTGCCCAAGGTGCTGCTTGGACAGGTCGACTCTCACGCCCAGAACGTCGAAGACTTCGCTGAAGTCGACGTTCTTTTTGGGCTCGGTGGCTACTTGCCAGCGCAACTTCTTAAACATGCTGGCGACTGCCAGGCTCACGAGATTCTTGCGCGCGCTGCGCGTAAGAACAGTGAAGTCGTCGAAAAAACTCGTCATGACTAGCGCGAGTTTTTCGCGGCCGATGGCCTTAAGCGCCTCGCTGCAGCGAAGAAAAGCGTGCACTGCAGCCACTGCGCCAAAAGGCATGCTATGGAGGTAGGCGATCTTCACCTTGCCAGTCTCTGGGTCCCGCATGGCAATGCATGCGAACTTCTTGTGCGCGGCTTGCACTGCAAGCTGTTTATATGCGCTTTTGAGGTCCCAGGTTCTGCCCACTATGCGGTGTGCCTGCTCTGCAGGGACGCCCTGGCGCAGCCATTCGAGGCACACTGCGAGCAGTTCGTCGATGCTATCGACCTGCACCTTCTCTGTGGTGGCGCTCCAGCCGCTCAGTTAAGGAGACGTCGCGTTCAACTTTTATCGGGGTGTCAGGAGGATGAGAATAACTCTTCGGGTCGTGGTTTCGAAAGTAGCGCTTAGATTGTCTAAAGGATTGAAAAAACTGCTTAGCCATATCTTCTGTAAGGAATACAACTCTGATAAAGCTAGTAGAACTAGTAAGGAGGTGATTGGAGATCGACTGCACATCTGTTTTGTCTAGCTGCGCATGTTAAGGAGATACCACATGTTATCGTCAATTGTTTTCTTGTTGCAGAAGGGAGGAACCTGGTGTATCAAGATGGTTCTTTTGTGCATCTCGAATTCTACTGAGGACAAACTAGTTTTAAGTAGAGTGTTCTTTTTTTCTAGGGATCTAATTTGGGGGGTGAGGGTGCTTAGCACATGATCCTGTAGCTGAGCAATTGCTGGGGAGACAAAAGTAGCGTGGTATTCCTCAAAGGCTTCCTTAATGTTGTCCTTATTGATTTCGGGAGCTTGGGTGGAGCTTGTGGCTGCAGGGGGGGGAGGTACATCAGTAGGCATGGAGAACTGTCCTAAGTTTGGGTCCAGTCGAGCCTCTTTCCTAGGTCGCCGTGTGGCCATGAATAGCTGATACTTAGAAGGATCTGATTGGAGTTCCCGCACTAATTGCGGGTCCATATCTCCCCAAGAAGGAGGTTCGTCTTCTTCTGTTTTGGCAAGGGAAGGAGGGGTTCTTAGCCCTGTTAAAGATGAAGCCATAGAGATCTGTGAGGCCTGTTTTTGCTGGTGGGAAACTAGGAGGCTGTCATACATGGGCTTTGTGATAAGTTGCTGGTCTGCTGGGGAACAGAGCATATATACTTCATTCTCAAACTCCTTAAGGGAGAGACCTGGGCCTAAAAGGTGCTCTTGGATTAGATTAGGAGACTTACCTGCGGCCCTCGTGGGACTAAAGAAACAAGACCTGTTCGATATTATGCATAATTGTGGTTGGTTTGAAAACCCGAACGCCCAAACCAACAACTGAACGGGTAAAGTAAATATGGACTTGTTTGGGGTCTTACATGCAGTGGCATATTTCGATCAGGAATCAAGGTACTTTAGATTGTGCCTATATATATATATTATAAATTATACATATATATATATATAAATATATATATATAGGCACAATCTAAAGTACCTTGATTCCTGATACAAACAAAGCCTAAACACGAACTAAAACTTGCACTTGCAATGGGCGGTGTGAACACACATATAATACCCGTACTGTCAGAAACCCAATAAAGCCTTGCCATCATGTATCATCAATGAGAACCCATCTTTGGACTACCCTAAACCCTAAAACCTTAAAGTGACGGAGGGCCTGCGATCGCCGGTCGAGTTCGCAGCTGGGTAGGATGGCTCGATGAACATTGCCATTATTTGAACAGAATCCTCAAACCATGTAAAGGCCCGCCTTTGAGCCGGGATTTCAACCCGAAGTACGGTACATACCTTTAGTAGTCTACTTGGAGGTTCATGAATAGTTAAGAGTGGGTTATAAATATACTCATTTGAACCCATATATGCATGTATATATAGAGTACTTAACCCACTTATAACTGTCCATGAACCTCCAAGTAGGGTGTTCGATTGCAATTAAAGGGGTCCATGGCATCGGCGCTGTTTCTGCAAGCAGAGTGGCGGCGCCGTGCTTCCGAGTCTCGCTTCAAATTGCAACGAACTGATCCCATTCTTTGAAGTTGCAAAGTCAGTAACTATCAGTATGTTGCACTTAATCATCTTTTGGGTCAGCTCTCCGTGTACCATGCATCACGTACTAGCAAGAGGTATCTTTGCAGGGTCCTCATTGCTGTAGCCCTGGGACTCACGGACCGGGCGACGCGGGCTATTCGCCCTATCAAGTCTTCGTCTTGACTGCAAGATTCGCAACACGGGTTGCGAGCGAAACCAGTCATGTCGGCTTCCCACTGGATCACTTTGACTATATGATAGAGGAAGTGGTGCTTAGGAGTGATTGCAAATCTCTCCTCCCCAAGATGAAAGGAGAGAAATGCAAGTCTTGACGAACCCTTCAAGAAATGCATTCCAGATTGAATCATCGTGTCTTTGTCCTTCCCACACAGCCACAAATCTCCAGAGTAAAGGCCCTTCATAAACATGTTGAGTGCGCGAGTCGCACTTGCCTGAGCTTGCACACTCGTGCGCAAGCCTTTACACATATAAATTATTGTATAGAAATATAACCCGATTGAACCCTGGATGAATCGGCACAGCTGCCGTGAGCCGTAGGCGTTCGTCACAATGTTGTTCTAGGTTGAACCTCTTAGCAAAATCTTCGGCGAACTGAAGTAGCGTCGTGGTCAGGGCACCTTTGTGCCAGTGCCCGTCCGGGCACGATGCAATGGATGGCCATCCAAGGAGGTCCTTGGTGATTCCCTTCTTGCCAATGTATTTGGTTTTCTTTGGCACCTTAGATTCATCGATCACCATATAATAAGGTCGGGCTGGCATTACTTTACCCACACACATAAACCCGAAAATCCCTAAACCCCTAAACCCTAAACCCGAACCCAAAAACCCTGAACCCCAAGCAGAGCAGCAGAGTTTTGGCAAAACCGAGTATATTCCCGACTCAACGACTGCAGCTTCTCGGGGATAGAGTTCCCATCGACGAAGGGCAAGTAGAGTATAAGTACCGATGCCACCCAGGACTTGCCGACCCCCATATTGACACAGTGCCAAACATCAGGTCTGTAATAGGATGCTAGCGAGTTGGTATCTTGAGGAAGCAAATTTGTGAAGTAGCTTTCGTCGCCTGGCGCCCAAGGAAGCTGCTCATCTACGGTCTCCATGAATTGGGGCCAATCGCTCCTTGGCGGTTCTGGTATCTTCGGTGCAAGAGTTCTGGTGTAGGGCTTGGGGTGGTATATTTATTATGGTGTGTTCGGGGTTTGCCGTTCAATGCAAATCTACTCAAAATCCAAAACCCGAAATCCTAAACCTATCCAAAACCCGAAATCCTAAACCTATTTTCGCCCTATAGGGTTTGATTTCGCAGCTCGGGTGACAACCACAGCACACCAGAGATGAGAGCCCTGAGCAAGCCTCACGAACCCTCTTCTGAAAAGCAGTAGACCGTACAGCTGAAGATATATGAACAGCCTGTGGTTTCGGGTTTAGAAGTGTGCAGGCCTTGCATGGACGAGTTTTAACAATAGGGCTGTTCGAGTGGATGCATACGTATAATTGCAATTCTAGCGGCATGTCTTCAAAATCCAAACCCGGCTGGCCTGCTCTGCATAAATGGCAGATGCCCACACCAGGTTTGCCATCGTCTTTCTTCTTGCCGCGCCGGAAGTGCCGCAGCAGGTGTCCGGCAGAAATCTCGGATGGAAGGTTTAAGGTTTACAGGGTTCCATAAAATATCTACAGGGTTTATATCAGGAAAATTAAGGACGGGTTTGCTATATGAACTCGATCAAGCTTTCTTGCTGCTATATTATAGATCCCGAGACCCCAAAACCTTAATTGTTCAATCATCCTGAGATATATCGAAGCCTAGCTTCCAAGAAAGGCCAATCGCCTTTCACACCTATCGGCACCAGGTGTAATTTCGATCCGTCCTCCAACGTGACCCCCGACAGGTATGCTTCTCGTAGATCCGAACAAATGTGCTGGAAAACATCCTCAAGAGACTCTCCATCCTCGCCATAATGTTCCTTGACAATAAAACTAGGGATGCTTAAGCAACTATATGGTTCATAGGGTTTAGGGTATTATATATACTTTTTATAAGTTATAAGGTTTAGAGTTTAGGGGTTTATGGGGGTATAGGGTTCGTGACATAGAAAGTTTATGGGTTTGGGGTTCAGGAGCATGTCACGGCCCAGAGGTTGGTAATCATTTGTGATGGCTGTGTAGCACAAAATGTAAAAGCTTGCTAGATTGCAAGAATCTTTCGGCATCACTGCATAAACGAAGCGGGTCGCCAGAGTAATACCCCGCTGATTGACAAAGTATTTTTTCTCCGACAGGTTGCCATGGATGTTGGGGTTATTCAAGCTGGTTCCCCGGCCAAAAACGCTCTGCCATTGTATGACCATGACCGCCGCCTTTTTGTAATGCTGCCCCTCATCTCCGTGTATGTAAATCGGGAGGCAACGGCTCAGTGGCAGGTTTGTGTTGAAGAGGTCGAAGTTTGGGTATAGCTTCCGATATTTGCACCAATAATCATAGCACATCTGTTCACCCCTTTCCAGGTTCGGGGTACCAAAGATCTTGTCCCAAAACCCACACCGATCCATACACTTCACGAAATCCCCTGCCCGCAGAATAGGAAATTCTGAATCGCCATGAATAGAAACGGTGCTGATGGGGACATCAAGTCGCAAATGTTGCAGACACCTGTGAACAGCATCTTCCTAAGCAGAAGCTCCGAACAAAGGAGTTAATCATAGTTATATATATACCCATTACCAACCCCACAAAAAAATCCAGATGACCCGAGTATCAGACTTGGTTTCTGATCCCTTGCTCAGCTTCCTGAGCGTGTTGCAAGCCCCAAAACCGAAATCCTTCGTGACAGCCTTCGCCATCCGAATTGCACCACGAGCTGTTGAAGAGCCACGCCCGACGTCACCAGCCAGAAGCTTGGCGGTCTCTGAAGTACCTGGCAATTGGGGTGGCAGGTTACTCGGGGATCGTGTTTACATTGCTTGGGGCTTTGGGGTTTCCCGAAGATCGGATGCTTTGGTTTAGGGTTTAGGGATGGGAACAGACTGGAGTTTGAGGTCGTGTGCAGTTCTCATGGGGCTCGATGAGGATGGTTATTGGGACATATAGGCGTTGTAAGGTTGAGCGATAGCGGAGTGTACGGTTGTTGGTTCCGGGAATTTAGAGGCGAGGGCTCATTGAGTGATAGCGGTGTGTAGGGTTTTTGGTTCCGGGATCATTTAAAGGGCGAGGGTTCATGTAAGATCGAGCGATAGCGGAGTGTAGGGTTTGTGGTTCCGGGTAAACCTATAGTCTCCATTGTATATATGTTCCTTTTTCGGTTAACCAACATATTATATATATACATATATAGGGTCCTAACGTTAACAAAAAAGGAGCTATATATAACAATGGAGACTATAGGTAGAGATCTGCAGGTTTCTCTACATAGCTGGGAATACCACTCGGGATTTCCTGCCTCCGGCTTTACGATTGTTTCTGGGGTGTGTGCCAAGGTAAGGCTCTGGCCGTTTAGGGGCTGAAACTGGTGTTGTGGGTTAACGTGAGTTTGGGGACCATAGAAGACTTTCTGTAACGGTTTCGGGTTTAATAGTGGCATCATTAAGGGGGCTTTTTTCGGGGTTTATTATTATACTCAGAGTGAAGATCGCAGACATTGATATTCCTCGCAGAGTGACACTTCATGTCCCATCGAGATTCGAGCGCATGCATGTGTGTATATATAACACACACACACACACACACACACACACACACGCACAAAAGGTGCGCGGCTACCGCGCAAGATGCTGCCCCCCAAAACTTCAGTGGCCCGAGCTTAAGCACAAGGATTATTCAATGCATGCTTTCATATGCAATGCCACTGCCATCTGCACGCAGCTGGTGCATGTCTGGGGCATACGATCTATGTTGCGCTCTTCTGCCTGACCCGCCTTGGCGGGGTTTTGACGGGCGTAGCCTTTGCTGCTGCAGCACCCTTGCCCTTGCGGCGCCTCTGCCGAGGATTCTTAGGCTCGGGGACTTGCTCAGGCTCCTCATCCTGATCCGCCTTGCTCGCTTTGCGAGCCAGGTTCACACCCTTCATGACGAGCCTGGGTTTTAAATCTGCAGAGAGAGAGAGAGAGAGAGAAAGAGAGAGAGAGAGAGAGAGAGAGAGAGAGAGAGAGAGAGAGAGAGAGAGAGAGCGAGGGCGAGGGAGCGAGGGAGGGAGGGAGGGAGGGAGGGATCGAGAGAGAAAGAGTGCATGAGTGAAAGAGCGAGAGCGAAGGAGAGAGCCAGAGAGAGACACACACACACACACACACACGAACAGTTTACAAATCGGTAAGCACCATGAACAAACATATAGGGTCGTAGGGCCGAGGGGTTGGGGAATGCGATCAGGCCACTTGTGCTGGGCATCCTTTGACAGCAGGTCGGCACACCTTGTATACAAGTCCATATATCATGTCACGGTGCTATAATCTGACGCAGGAGCGGAGAGTTATTTGATGCAGTCGGGCCACGGCTTGGCGATCGACTCACGGATAGTCGTGAATTCCACCTTCACCCTTCAGGGCTTCTATAAATATCTAGACAAATACCGGGGTCACGGGTTCTACAGGGTTTCGGAGGCAAGCGACCCGTCTGAAAGCCTCGCCCCGCCTCTGGATTCCAGCATGATCCACATCCTCCATCTCCAGCTTGGAAACCAGGCCGGCCATCTGCTCGTACGCCCCCGAGATGGGCGTGGCGATGCTCATCAGCTCCTCAGCCAACCTTGGAGATTTTAAGGCTCATGTACTATATTATTATAGAGTTGTCGTCATATATATGTAGAGGCAAGTTGCTTGACTGTTCCTTCGGTCGGCTTGGGGTTGTAGGGCTCGTTGAGCTGCTCAATCATTCGCGTCACAGTCCGGCTTTTCGCCAACAGGGCATCCATGTAGCGCTTAAGCTCATCTTTAACCTGCATCAGCCCGTAAGAACAGATCGAAGCCCAACGTGACCGCACTATTTGTCATCGCATATATAATATACTTCAAAGCATCAACCCCAATGTCTCGGTATATGTCCCCTCTTTCACTCGCTCGCTCTCTCTCTCTCTCTCTCTCTCTCTCTCTCTCTCTCTCTCTATCTCTTTCTCCTCTCTCTTCTCTCGCTCTCACACGCACTCTCTCTCTCTCTCTCTCTCTCTCTCTCGCTCTCACACGCACTCTCTCTCTCTCTCTCTCTCTCTCTCTCTCTCTCTCTGTCTCTCTCTGTCTCTCACTCTGCTTGAAAGCCAAAGCCGAAGTACGGTGAGGTTCTCAAGTTGTATTCCTGTTATAGGGTTTGGTGGGATAGCATTCTACTTGGAGGGGCAGGGGACTTGTGTGGTTATATATGTATATAATGTATAAGTATAGAGCTTTAAGTAGCCTAAATGGAGTTGCCCCAATTATACCCCTACTTATACAAGTCCCCTGCCCCTCCAAGTAATATCCCAGCGCTAGCCTTCGTCTGCTCCGCATTCGCCTTCGGCGGCTCCCGGCCATTCTCCCTGTCCAAAGTCGGGTCACCGATAAACCCCGATGCAACGCCGGAAGCCACATCGACAGGGTGCTCGGCTGTTCCTTCCTGGCAGAATTCGGGGAGCGGTTTGGAGAGCCCTTGGCTTATGATGGATCGATCGATACGGTAACATTGGGGTGAGAGATATATATATATATATATATATATATATACATATATATATATATATATTGCATATGCAGTAAGATATATATATATATATATAATATTATATATATACCGCATCTATATCACAACGATCGAGGACCTAAAATATTCCCTCATCCCGAACCCAAGAAATGCGCCAGTGCACGCTGGCCAGGTTTCGGGCGGCAGGGTTTGGGGTTAAGGGTTCAGGCCCGCGTCAAGGGTTCAGGCCTGCATTGAGGGTTCAGGGTTTAGGGCGTTATAGGGCTACTTGCGATCCCCACCATCAACAGATCGATCCGAAACCGGACCCAACACACTGCGAGTTATAGAACCCGGCCTGACCTTTAGCATCATCGATACATCCTCGTTCCCCTCACCATAGCACCTATGCATAGGATATCATCCTGACTAGCATCACCAAAACAGATGCCGTCATCAAGCTTGCCATCATCACCTCACGATGCTGTCACCATGCACCACTCTGATCTCTTTACCATCTATAATGCCTTCATGGCCGTCATCACCATCACCTTAAATGAGGCCATCAGAACCATCATGACATAAATTTCCGACCCATCATATACCCGAAGCTACAAACCACCCAGAACCCAAAAGCCCTATTTCGGTTGATAGCTTTGGATTCGCGGAGCCAAGGATCCTGGGGCCGATCTATCTATATGCTGGCTGCCAAGGTGCGTGATGGGATGATTTGTAAGAGAAGGAATCCAGATAGGGACCCTAGGTATTCTAATCTTAATATCCGATACTAGGTTCTATATATGGTTGATATATATATATATATATATTATACATGTATATGTTTAGGAGGCCCGAGCTATAAGCTTCTGAAAGGGTTTCCCACCGGTCCTGAGCTGACTCATGCAAGTACTTGTCCAGCTCGCTTTGCTTGATTTTCGAAGTAGACTCCAACTCCACAAAATATTCTGTCACGCTGGTGTTGTACTTCCAAGGCCTCCCATGACAGTTATGATCTGGAAAGTAGACTGTACCCTAGACATGCATGTTATCGATCTTGCCAATACAATCGCACAATACAGTAAGCGAACCTCGTGAGTGTGGCCGGGAACTTCAGGCAGTACTGAACCACTTGCTTGATCATGTCCCTGAGTGGGGACGTCCACTAGGAAAGTTGATTCAAGTTTTGCGAAATATACAAATCATGATTGCAAACACGGTGCTTGCCCCAGCTGTGTTTGTTCTTCATTCTTTCCTCCGTCAACCATTCTCCGGTCACCTCCTTCTCGCGTTGAAGGATGCGCTCCTTCACGAAGGTAACCTTGCAAACGAAGGCCGCCTCGGTTCAGATATGGCCCCACGCTTGAAACCACAATGGGTACTCATGCACATATAATGCGTCACAGGCACCCGCATTTTCTGATGCGGGGCATCCGCCCCCAGTTCCTTGATCGTTTCGAGCAGGGCGATTTCCAAGGCCTCTCTCGAGGATCCTCCGGACTTCCAATCGGCAGTTAGCTCCTCCGACACCCACGCTTTGCCGCTTTTCTTTTTTTCACAAAGTCGTTTCAATCTCATTCGTAGTGCGTCGTGGCTAATTACCTTTGTTCCGTCCGGCATTATGATGCTGTCAGCATCCAGGCTCTCACCGGACTCGCCGGCCTTCGCACCATCGCCCGACACCGAGTCGGGAGGAGCGGCATTCTTCGGAGCCTTCGGCATCGGAACGGGAGCCGTTCCAGCCTGGTGCTGCTTGATGATCTCGGCCTGCTTGTGAAGCTGCTCCTCCAGCAAGCGGATCTTCTCTGTCATCGGATCCACGGGCTTCGTGTCAGCCTTCTGGAAGCCTGCAATCAAGCTGGCTTGCTCCTGAAGCTGTCTCTGCATAGCCGCGAGCTGCTTCTCCAATGGATTGGTCCTGCGTGCAGTTGGCTGCGTCGTCTTGTCGCCTGTGCTTGGGCTCGGCTTTCCTGTGTGGGCTGGTGGCGTGACCGTTGTTGTGCTTGGGCTCGGCTTTCCTGCGTGGGCTGGTGGCGTGACCGTTGTTGTGCTTGGGCTCGGCTTTCCCTGGTGGGCTGGTGGCGTGACCGTTGTTGTGCTTGGGCCCGGCTTTCCCTCGTGGGCTGGCGGCGTCACTGTTCGGCTCTTTCCCACCGGCGGCGCGGGCTTTTCCGGGGAGGCTACACTCTCGAAGGTGGCTGTCAATCCAGTCCGAACCTAAGCTATTGATGTGCATGCAACCAAGTGGTTTAAGACAATACACACACATTCTCCGCCCCAAATTATGACACGGTACTTCTCCAATACCTCCACCATCATCCTCTGAAGCTCCCGGCTCGGTAGCCTCTGAATCAGAGACCTCCTGAGCCTGCTCATCCTCCTCACCCGGGAGGCCAGCCAGCTCTGCGAACTCTGGCTCCTGACGCGGTGTTGGGCGTGGGCTGCTCTTCATCGTGCCCTGTGGGTGTTTGGGATATGGCCTGTAGCACCGTGCAATGCAGGGGTTCTGAAAGGGCTTTCGGATTGCAAGGGGTGTGCGGAGTATAGGTTCAAGCCGGCCGTTCGGGTGTTGCGGGGCCATACAGGGGGCTGGAAGGGCTCTCTCCATATATACCCCGAACCCAGCCTCAGACCTATATAATATATATATATATATAATATATATATATATATATAATATATATATATATATATATATATATATATATAGTCTTAGTGTATATATAGGTCTGAGGCTGGGTTCGGGGTTGCAGGTTCTGCATGGTACTCTACCCCTGGCGAATCCTTGGGGCACATGGACAAGGTAGCACTGCATGTTTAATAATATGTTGCTAGGCTTTCCCGGATCGAATTACGAAAACCCGGCCTAAACTATAGTATAATTCGAAAATGTATAAAATAGGGGCTTTCCAATCTGCATGACCCTTTGCACTGTGCAGCCCTATACTGCCCTGAGCGGACCCTAGACTTTCAATTCGCAGGAATGAACCGATCCCCAAATCCGAAGCTGACCGTGCAACCAAGCCCCCGGACCCATCGGATTTAATTTAGGATTTGGGGTGTAGGGACATGTAGGGAAAGGTTTTTGCGCGTGGGGATCAATACATATACCCGAAGCCCCAAACCCCCCAAACCTGTACAATCCCAAGCCCTTTCCGGCAGTCCGCAACAGCCCAAGCCCCAAACCTTTCCCAAAAACCCGATAATATAATATTCCCAAACCCGAAACTCCAAGCCCATAGCGATCGACGGACTGTTCCCTGTATGTACGGCGCCGGCACCGCCTCCGAAACCACTGGCTCAGCGAGCACTGGCTTCTGCTGGCGGCGGGTCTGCGGTGGCGGTGTCATGTCCTGCCAAGTGGGGATTATATATATGCTCGACACACACACACAATCCCACACATTATCATACGCTCCTCCTTCTTCACTTTCTCTTGCTTGATGTGGCTCAGCTCAGACTCGGCTGCCTGGTATGGGATCCGAACGAACATATGATCATATCACTGGATTGTCGTTGGGAAGTTCAGGGGAAGGTTTAGACTTGGAGGGTCGGTTAAGAGTTTTATGACAAGTTGGGGTGAAAAGCTTCGGTTCTTTGCTGGTCTTTTGAATTGCTATGCTTACGATGTGCCAACATTGCATATGTGAGTATATGCTTTGAGATATGTATATAGGTTACAATAGGTATATATAGATAATGATAACTGTGATAATATATGTATACATACACAATAAATATAATATATATATATATATATATATATATGTATGTGTGTGTGTGGGGGTGTGTCTGGGTGTATGTATGATTTAGACATACATATATATATATACATAATTTATATATATATATATATATGTATAAATCATACATACACCCAGACACACCCACACACATACACATGCACATACACATGCATACATGCGTGTGTATCATGAGTGTCCACAGGGTCGGTTCTGTGTCTTTGGGGTGCTAGCAGCCTACAGCAAGGGTTGGATGGGAGCATCACCCGGGCCCACGAGAAATCTGAACAGAAGCCCCAGGAAAACCCTCCTGAGCCCAATATATACAATCAGATGTAGCTATCAGCCAGCCCCTAGGCCTGCAAACGTCGCAGTAGCTCCTCTCGGGAGAGCTCAGCTCGCTTCCCCGTAGACATGGCTGCAGGTGTGGAGTATTGTGCAGCCAAGGATGCTGCACTCCAAGCCCTGCTAGGAAGGGTCTTCGGCCTTCGCAAGGCCATCCTACTGATCAATGAAAACCTCTGCGGATTTGCATTCTGTGGCATCGAACCATCCTCCCATGTTGCACAAACGCGAGGCGATTGTCGACATCACTTCTTTATGGCCGATGCTGGAGTCACCGATTGATGGCTGGCTGTGCAAGGCACCGCGCCTACAGAATGCACTAGCGAGCTGTCCTAGAGGTACCAAATCCAAGTTTACCGGTCTTGATAGGGGCTAGTTTGGGCCCAGCCGTGAACACCTTTTAGGCGATCAAAGAACGTTCAAAAGGCATCCCCCCGAACGCTTTCGAACGCTTTAAGAATGGGTTAAGAATGGGTTGAGAACGGGTTGAGAACGGGTACGGGGTTTGAACGGGGTTTGAACGGGTGCCCCTAGAGTCGCACTTTGCACGGCCAATGAACGGCCTTTAGGCGCCCCGAACGCCTTCTGAACGGCTTCTCAACGGGTCCTATGTAGCGGTAGCTTACTTTACCTTAGATTTAGACCAAAATAGCCCCAAATTGCTACATAAACCAATAGAATCGACAATGACCCCTTTCAGACAAAACCAGGAGGATTGTAGGAAGGGTGAAGCACAGCCGATTGATCGAGCACCGGTGATCTCAGGGAGCACCAATTATATCTGTACATTCTAAGGTTCCGAATTATCGGGACGTGTTCAGTGTCCATATAATTAATAGCCGCTATCGGGAATGCTACAACATGGGTCTCACCAACACATCCTGATATGTAGCTTCACAAACGACGTGGGAATACACTCTTCACATCGACCGGCAAGCACAACAGCTTCGACCCGCGAAGATACACGATGGCTTCTAGCAAGTTCGCTTCTGGCCAGTCCCAGCCATCATCCCTGTCATGATCTGCCCTGGTGGAGCAGTTCTCGATAAACTGAATGGCAGTGAATGAATCAGGAGCCGGCCCCGGCTTCCCCTCTCCCTGAGAAACCAGTTGTGGCATGAGGTCGCGTATTCGGTTTCCGAATCCAACTGGGTATGACCTTAGGTGTCTAGCGTCAGGGTTGCATACCATGGATCAAGATGCAAACTATATATTGGGCACGCACACCTGAGGACTTCACTGGCTATCTTTGAGGTGCTTCGGAAGACCCGTCCATTTCTTCTTGCCCGTAGATTGGTCGCTGTCGTATTTGACAAGCTTACGCTTCGTTTTGGAAGCACGCACCGCTCGACCAAGCACACCTTTGTCCAGCAACGCCGTGGCCTTGTTGTTCGAGTAGCCATGAGATCTCTTCGGGGTCTCGGCACCGTAGTGCATCATCCACCATGCGGAGAGGTGGACCTTAATTGGCAGTTGTTTCAATTTCACGAGGGATCCCTTTTAGTATTATAATGTAGTGCACCAACCCCTGCAACCTCAAACAGGCAGACCTCACCTGTTTTCGAAAACCGCCCGACCTACTAATGGTAACGGTTTATGTATGGGGTCGAGGTCGCAGGTGACTAGTGCCCTATCTCACCTTTATCTTCCGAGAGTCCTACTGGAGGATGAACGACTGGGAGGCTGCCTCAGGCCTTGGAAACCTGGCCTGGTTTGATTATGGTTGGTCAGAATCAGTGGTTGGCAGCTCAAGATTCTGAGGGTTCGGGATGACCTTAACATATGATTATGCTTGGGCTTCACTGTAGATAATAGAGGCTTTGGGATAACCTAGCCCTGCCGTTACCTTCAATTTGGGTGGTCCTCTAGTCTGATTGAGGCTGCAAGATGGTAGAGTGCTGGCTGGCAATACAGCCCGGGTCGAAATCAGTTGACTATTGTATTGTAGGGTGCTATACTAAAGATTTGCGTCAAATATTAAAGATTGGGCTGCGCAGGGTTTCGGGTTAAGGATTTGGGTCCCGACCAGGTGCAAACCCCATAGTCAAATCCTTTAGAAGCTGCCCCCACCCTGTAATAGTGACTATATAAGGATTAAAAAAGGCCCCTATTATATTCCTATATTATACCACTATTACAGGGTGGGGGCCCCTTCTAACAAATCCTGTATATACATAACCCTAAACCCCGAAGCCCAAAACCCTCCAAAACCACGATTGCCTTGACGAAACAGGGCCTGAGCTTCCAAAACTATACACGACTATACAAGTCCCAAGAACAGTCCCAAACTGTAAGGGTTTCAATTATGTGTGCATTTAGGGTGTATATGTGTATAATATATGTATGTGTATGTGTGTATATATATATAATATATATATATATATATATATATATATATGTATGCACCTTTCCAAATGACCTCATAATTGGGTACTTGGGTTTCGGAGTGTAGCAATTATAAGTTTTGGGGAGTATTTGGGCAGGAGGCAAAAACCCGGGGAAGCATTTTTGGTATGTATGTATATATATATATTATATTATATAGGTCGCACATGGTAAAAAAATATGATGACGCGCGGGCATCATATTTTTTTGCCATGCCAAAACCGCATAAACCCCTTCCCGGGCCCATCTCATCAGGATCTTTGGGCCTGCCCTGTCCCGACCTTCAACGATTGGTGGCGGCTTAATCAGGCCAGGCAACGAATGCTGGCTTGAGGGTTCAGGGCTGACTAGAGACCTTTAGAAGCATGGTTTAGGGGTAAGGGTTTGTAGGGGTGTGTGTGTGTATATATATGTATTGTGCAATTGCACATACGTGTGCATGTCTGTACATACCTACACATGTCTCAAGCGGCACATATGGAGCTCTGCTTACTCTTCCTGTTCTCGAGCCCAGGACCCTGTAGATCAATAACCATAATCCATCGAGCAAGGCAAATTCCCAAGCCCAGCCCGAAAGCTTAGAGGTTGTTCGACATTTAGCGAAGCATCGAGCAGGCCCGAACAGCTTTACAGATCCCTTGGCGTCCTGCAGCAAGCAACCCGAAGCCTGATTCAAAACCCGAACCCTGAGCATGGCGCTGGCTACCCAGCCCATTCAGCTGAGAAGCTGCAGAGTCGAGTTGCAAATCCCAGAAGCGATTGTACCACCGAAGCACACTTGATGAGGGCTGCTCGACCAAGTAGCTCCCCCCACGTGCAATCACGAGCTTCAGTAAGAGGCACATCCTGAGCAGCACATGGGATCGGGGGATTAACATATACATGCATGCGAATCATGCATTTTTCAAGCAGCGCCCATATTTAGTGCAGCATTGAAACCTCGAGGCCATAGAATTCGCGGAAAGGATTCTAGGCTGCGTTACGTCACCTTGTGGCAGGAGAACGGACCTTTTGCTTATGTAGGCATTCGTCCGCACCCAAGACGAGCACACGATTCCCCATATGGTAATGAACTCGTCTTCTTTCGCCGCTAGGATAAGCCATATACCAAGCCTCAGTCATTCCGCAGCGGAACAGCCAAACCAATTAGTTGGCCTATACTGTCACACCGACACATGCAATGCTTCAGGCCCCAGCGCAAGTCCCGAAGCACTCAAGATGTCGAAAGGGTTGGATTGTGTACCCGAAATGCCATCGAAGTAGGATATGTCCACGGCACAAGATGGATACCCGGAGTTGGAGACCGAGCGGAAAACATTCGCTTTCCCGGCGAAGAACTCACAGTATTGGATCTCCTGGTGCATATCGGTTTCTATCGAGTTTCCAATTTAGGATTTCGCAAATTCCTCTGAAGCACATGTCCTGGTTCAGCATCCCAAGCTTGGTGTAATAGACAAGAACCACACATAGGATGAACACCTAAGTTGCCGTTTCTCTTTGGAGGACTAGATGATTCGTGGGTATATATACTGCAGCTCGGGGACAGCTGGGCACTTCAATTCCTTCAGCCGCCAAACCAATTGGTCAATGTATGCCATCGTCAGAAGGCGACCGCTAGAAACCTCTAGACTTGTACGATATGCCAGCAATGCTGCTAGCTGTAATTTGTGAGATGCACATGTATATTCATAAAAAGCGCCTGCGTGTGTCCGGCCTTCGCAGGAAAACTGCGAGCGGTGGAGAGGCCGTCAGTTTAAGGACGTATATATAGGGCTTAGGGAATTGAGTTCGGGTGTGGGTTCAGAAAGTTGGCGTTCTCGGGCTTGGAGTTTAGAGTTTAGGGTGTGGGGCTTGGGTTAGTATATAGGGATTTATGATCTGATTTAAGCTTTGGGCGCCTGTTTTCTGTAGGGACTTTATTGGGGCACAACATGTACACTATACTTATCCCTAAGGCTCCATGTACCTATATATATATATATACATATATATATATATATATATAGGGACCCCTTTAAATAAGTATATATATATATATATATATAAGATAAAGGTACATGGAGCCTTTGGGAAGGGCCCTGGAGCTGGTCTTGATAATGATTTGGACTGCTAAGAGACTCCAATATCCCTTTAGTTAAGGAAATTTAATACTTTTTAGATAGTAGGACCCCTAATAGGATTTATATAAGGAATCATTAATTTAAGGGATGTTGGAGTCTCTGGGCTCGGCCTTGTGAGGGTTATTCGGCTTCGGGGGTTTCGGCGCTCACACTCCGACAATCCAGGCTTTGGGGGTTTAAGGGCTTAGAGTTCAGGGTTCCTATATATAGTGCTGCTACTCTACTACTATACGACTACTACTACTGGTACTACTTCGACTGCTACTTGTTCTACAATACTCCTACTCCTACTCTTACTCCTACTCCTACTACTACGACTACTACTACTACTACTACTACTACTACTACTACTACTACTACTACTACTACTAAAGGACTGCTACTTTCGGTGCTACTCCTACGATAAATACAACGAAAGCTTCGCACGAGTCACCTGTTTTCGCTGTCCAAACAGTGCATGGGTCAGACTGGACGAACTTGGTTACAAACTTGTGCCGGCCTTGCATGTATACATCAGATTTACCATTCGACGAATTGAAGAATTCGCCTGTGCCAGCCACATTTAGATGTACAGATCTCTAGCCATGTCCACCTTGAGTTTCCACCACGGTGTTGTCAGCGCTTCGTACATAGAATTGATCTTGGACTTCCACACGAAAGTTTCTCTTTCACGAACGCTTTTCGCGCACTCCACTGGTAACCGAGGAGTCAC